>JAUESH010007460.1:0-17477 GCA_032275165.1 Synergus magnus
TTTGTGAACGAGTATCGGTTTTACGTTCACTGGAGACAATTTTGGGTAACGTAATCGTATATACGTCTTTTCTTCTTGTTTAGGCTCATCGTACGTAACAAATCGATGACTTTCAAAAATGAAAAGTTTCGATCCATCATAGTAATAACAGCACCAGTAACTCATGCACGTTCCATCAACAATTTGAACATCTTTCTCTTTCTCTAATTCTAGAAGATGGTTTGTTGCATATATACTGTGGACGCTCAATATGTCGTAGGTGGAATGTTGTCTCAGCACTGACAAGAAAGTGTCTAAATCTTGATCATCTAACCACATTGTTGGATTTATAACTCTCTCTATAATTTCGTCCAGGTCCCCATTCGCTACAGCTGGCAGACTTGTTTTCTTGGTACGTAAATCATTTTCAATGATCAAGCCATCAGAAGTGGCCTCTTGAGACATTGCAACTTAAGACATTTCATCCTCCTCGTCGGATTCCGCATTTTCTTCAATACTCTGAGAATTCTTTATGCGTTTTTTGCTTTCTATTCTTTTTCTTGCGGTAACAATGTAATCCGCCTCTCGAATCTCCATGTTCCGCAGATGTCGACAATCAACAATTTCTGGTAACATGCATTCAGTGTAGTAGCGAATCAATTTAGGTTCCATCGTTTTCTTCCAGAATGTATCGTCCCTTAACACCGTTACTACTTTCATATCAAGCGGAGTCCACAAAACAAAAAGACAATATGACCTCCCAGTGTGACGAAGCTCGCCTTGCACTTGGTAATGGTATTTATGCCTGACAGACATAAATAATGACGGGTTGCAAAAACTTAGGTGCTTCTTTCTTAGCTATCGCTACTGCTGAAGGGATCTTCAAGTCCGAGAGATCGGCATCAATTAATCCGTCCGGAGACGCTCCAAGGAATTCAAATTCCTCATCAATCCAAAAACCAGTTGGTTTGACTGCATAACCAATGTTTTCTTCCAAATCCTTTCTAGCATTTTCCTCATTCTTCATGCCATACTGCATGGTATCTGTAGGAAGTGATGAGGTAGTATAAAGCAATCGTTTAACCAATGCCTTGCAAGATGTTGTATCACGTTTTGTGATTACTTCTCCATAATTCGATGCAGTCAACATTCTCTTGCGAATGCGATTCCATTCAATGTTGGCAGATTGACTGGTCGTTCGCTCAGCGATAGCAATCCTAATACGTTGATTTTCTCTTAGCCCTTGCAAGATTTCTTCTTTTTGCTGTTCAAACACATCTGGATCCATATCTGGTTTCTTCGATGTCTTACCATAATCTTTATCCGTGTTTTTATTGTGATTCAGAGTTCTTCGCTTTTTAGAGTCATACTTTTTATTGGTTGCAACTTTCACCTCTCTTTCATCCTCCATTTTCTGCATCACAGGGGGTACTTTTTTCCCTAAAAACTTTAACACAGTTGACTGCGAGTGTTTGGTGCTGAAACTCAGAGCTGCAGAATGACATCGAGCATTGTAGGATCCTCTTTGAGACAAATTCAGCCTTTTACCAGCATTAGTTTTGCAGATTACGGAATTCAAGCCTTCTGCTAAATTGGTAGTGGTGTTTAACAATAAACTCTCTGTTTCTATGGCTAAGTTTCGGTGTAAATCCAATAACTTCTGTAGGACGCCAGTTTCACTCAAGAATGGAACGTTATTTTCTTCATTTTCCATTATTTCTTTCTCACATGGCCAGCCGCCAAGTTTTGCACACTTTTCATGATCACCAAACACGTGATATGGCAAATGCATAAGATCCTGCCGAAGAAGTTCCAATTTTTCTTCATATGAAGTAGATTTATCATCTCTTCTTCTTTTTGACGCTTTCAGAATCTCTTCCCGAATCTTCAATTTGCTGTTGCCCACCATCTTACGGGCTTTATAAACTTCGTCTCCTCGTTTTTCGTTTGGATCTTTTTTTGTCGCAATAGCGTCAATCGCTTTGCCATGATTTTTTAACTTGTGACTTGTGCATGTCAATTTCTTGACCGTAATACCAAATTGGCGATAAGGGTCTGTACTATTTATGGTTGCCATGACACTGCTATCTCCATCGGCTATTAAATACTTGTACACAATTTGATGCTTTTCCCAGCTTTCACAGAAAGCTTCTACCGTAGCTTCGCTCTCCATGGATCCGGAGCTTCTGTTTACATCAAAATTTTTATAGCAGTTGTGTTTCTCCAAAGGCACTCCTCTGGCACAAGCTGCACATGCCTTGCATTTAATAGCAATCGCTAGAGGTTTGTGTGTTTCAAATCCTAAAATTACAGCACAACCAGCAAGAGAATCAAAAGCTCCTCCAGGATACGTTCTTTGTAACCATGAACCATCGCCTATGACTGTGGTCCACACGACTATATTTATGGTGCCATCCATTTTCGCTACTAGAAGAAAGTGACCCTTTGCCATAGCTTTTTCCTTTTCTTCAATAGCATTTTGCTTCAACGTTTCTTCAGATGCGCCTAAGATATCCAAAATGACTTGTTGTTGGTAGTCTCTGTAGATCTTTGAAGACATAGTAGGAATTCCAGCTGCTGCAAGAAGTTCCAGCATATTGGAGTATCCACTTCCTGCGGTTATGCTACCAAGCACCATGGCTTTCTTAATGTCCATTTCATTAGAATCATTTTGATGGGACTGCTGTGTTATCGCGCTCTTGCATGTCCTACAGTATAAGGTTATACATGTTTTAAAGCCCTTCTGGCTTGAATGTATCAATTCCCATCGCTTGTTCGTGCAGAAGCTTTTGTGTGAACCATCATCGTCATAGGCCTTTTTTAAAAGATCATTGATGAAATAATTTAAGTCAACAATGCGGTTACACTCAATAACATGTGGTGGAAACTTTATGTCAGCTTTTTCGTCCGCATTCTTTAAACCCAGCAGTGATTTTTGATTATCAGGACTGCTTTCTAGAGGAATTGTTTCTGCTATAATGAATGTGGAAGTTGAAAAAATGTCGTCAAAATGTGTCTACATCATTATGACAGGAGTTGAATCCACCACTCACATCTGTTTCTGCATTGTCGACAATATCCATTTCAATTTCTTCAACTATTTCTATTATTTCGTCAATGATTTCCTTTTCTTCTTCTGCAACGTTGAGCTCGTCAATTTGTACGTCCTCTAACGGTACTTCCTTTCCTTCTCCATTTTCTTGTTCTGTCTCATGGACAATCTGTATCTCTTCAGATGCTGCCAAATGTTGTCCTCCATTTTCAAATTCCAGGTTCACTCCTGCAGCGGATAGGTCCAGGTTCCACAAAGGATGGTGTTCTCCTTCATTGCTGCCTTCTGCAACGTTGAGCTCGTCACTTAGTACGTCCTCTAATGGTACTTTCTTTGCTTCGCCATTTTCTTCTCCTGTATCATCGACAATCTGCATCTCCTCAGCTGCTGTCAATTGTTGTCCTCCATTTTTGAAGTCCAGGTTCACTCCTGAAGCGGATAGGTCCAGGTTCCACAAAGGATGGTGTTCTTCTTCATGGCTGCCTCCTGCAAGAAGGCGGAGTGCTTCCGCTATTTTCTTCTTTGCACGCCTATGTAAGTAATGAAAGAATTGGTATTTCAATTTTCATTCAACATTTCTTGGCACTTCAGTGCGAAATAGAGAACGCGAAGTCGCCTCAGTCGCTTGACTTCGTGTTCAGGCGGAGGAGGCCCGAAAAATAGCCCGTGCGTTAGGGGGCGTGGTTTAACCATTCATCGGATGGAAAAGTGAACTAGGGAAAATCTTTTGCGTTTTCGAGGGTCAGGCGAATATTTAATTCCAAGTCTAAACGAGTTATAAAAAACGAGTTATAAACAAATCCTTTAGTGAGGATATGTATTTGAATTACTAAGAATTTTCTAGCTAATAATATTATTTTCGGAAAAATGTGAGTTAATCCCTTTTGACATGACACCCTTCAAATGTTAATAAAGTTATTAACTATGGAGTCGTTTACTCGATTTTTCGCAAGGGGTGGTGTTTGAGGGTGGTCACCGGGGTTGATTTTATTATAGGATTTCTTCGGATGACGAGTGCTAAAGGTTTGGACAATTATTTCGCTGAATAAATGATACTTTTAACGACTTTAATATTGCACATACGTTAATGAACGTTAAGGGTGGTTTATCACCCTTAGAATTAAAAGGTGTAGGATTTTTGTATAAGTACAAAACAGCATCATTATTCGCGTCTACCCGTTACCTAACAGAAACATTTTTGATTTTAATTAATCGAAAATACGTCGGATAGGTAACAGATAGCCGGGGGTAGTGATGCTCTTTTGTATTTGTAAAAGAATCCACTATGGTTTTTCGAATAAGTATCGGATAGGAGCGAATATGCTTGCAATTTTCACTTATCGAAAATGTATCGGATAGGTAATGGATAGATGCGGTTAGTGATGATCTTTTGTAATTGTAAAAAAAATTCACATTGGTTTATCGGATACTTATCGGATAGGTGCGGATAGCCTGTGCACACGCAAAATTTTATTCATTAAAAATATTTCGGATGAGTAACGGATAAACGCGGTTAGAGATGCGCGTTTGCATTTTAAAAAAAGTTAGCATTACTTTTAGTAATTGGATACATATCGGATAGGAGCGGATAGACTACGCTCTCAAAATGTAAAAGATTGACTCTCTATTCTTTTTAATAAGATTCATATGTTATGTTAGTTTAGTGGTAGGGTAATAGGTTTATAAATTGAGCGACTAGGGTTCGATTCTCGGAGTGCGTGCGAATTTTTCTGCGATATATATAAGTTAAGATTGTTAAGAAATGTTTAAAATTATGTATATGTTTAATAATTTAATAATTAGAATTAATTAGGAACTTACAAGTTTTTTTTATTTATTCTTTTTTTATGAACGAGCATTGTTATCAATTGATACAATTCGGATAAGATCGGTTATAAAGCGGACACAAAAGACGGATTGTTTTCGGATAGGACCGGGTAGAATTCGCTGCTATTCGATTATTTTCGTAGGATAGAATTCGGATAGAAAGCGGATAACACTTTCGGATACACTTCAGATAGAATTGGCTAAGAAACACATTTAATTTTGTTCCAAATTGAGGATAGGTTTCGGATAAGATCGGTTTCAAAGCGGACACAAAAGACGGATAGATTACGGATAGGACCGGGTAGAACTCACTGCTATCCAATTCTTATTCATTTTCTATCTGGTATTCTTAGCAGGGCGTACAACCAACAGTTCTGAAATTGAAAATGGAAATCTGAAATTAAAAAAACCTTCCAGTTTGGAAAAAAGTACGATTTTGAAAAATTTCTTATATTGCTGAATTGTTCTTAATAAATGCAATCTCTTTGCCCACTTTTTAAATTCCTTACGATCAATAGTGCTTAAATGAGAAATCCAAATCTAAAATATAAGTTGTCAAAACAATCATATTTTGAAAAAGAAAAATTTGCTCAATAGATACATAGTATTATTTAGAAAGAAATCTGGCAACCCAGAGAATGTAGAGTGTGCTTGGAAATTTTTTTTTCGAGTTTTTTATCTTATTTCGAGTTTGGGGGTGATATCAGGCAGTTGAATGGTGAAGATATGGGAATGAAACATTTTTTGGTATCACACATCATCATTTGCTATTAATATTTGAAAAGAAATATGAGAACAGAGCGTTTAAAGGGTATTTGGAAATTTTATTGTTGAGATTTTTGTCTTATAATATAACGAGTTTAGGGGAAAAATTAAGCAAAGCTCCGTGGCAGATATGCAGGGCCGAATTGGGATCAAAAAGTGGCACGGGAAAAATACACTAGACCGGCCCATTCCCCTCCCTCGTTATTAAATAAAACTGGAAAGTGCCCCTTAAAACATATTTTGACAATGGTATAAAAACAGAAACATTATTAGGTCAGGGTGGCCACAAGATTCAATTTTTAAATTTCCCTGACATTTCCCTGACTTTTCCCTGACTTTCAGACAAATTTCCCTGACAGAAAAGTATTAAAAATGCTTTATCTTTTCGTTTCACTCGTATATGAAAATGATAACGCGTGATAACTGTCGCGTGAAAATATAATACCGGTCCATAAAATACCGGTGGTAACTTTCGCGAGAAAGTTTACCAGAAATAAAGGGTATTTAGAAAGAGGGGGGAAGTGTCGATTAGTTTCGATTCGTAAACCTAGATTGTGCTCTTTGATGAAAGACTATAACGGCCACTAACGACCTTTACGCGAACCACAAAGGACAAAGCACCGCAGTGTCAGTGTATACAACAAGCGCAATGGGGAAACCGTGGAAACGAGGTAAGTACAATCATTTTTGTATTTTATATTTTAATGGTATCCGCATGCATTTCATTTCTTAATTTCTCACTTCTTATTTAATAAATAATTTTCTTTTCTTCTCTTTTTGTACACACTAAAGGTGCTTTCTAAAGGTGCTTTTTAAAGGTGCTTTGCAATTTTTTCTTTCTTTTCTTTTATTTTTTTTCTTTCATTCTTTTTTTTTTTTATTTTACATAATTTTGTCAGTTACGAAACCCACACCAAAAGCGATGAACTGTGGCGGAAGAGGTGGCGGAAGAGGTGGAGGAAGAGGTGGTGCAAGAGGTGGAGGGATTCTCCAAAACGAAAACCGGCAACAGGAGCCAGTGCCGATAGTTGAGGAGAATCCAATCCCTGATCCTCCTCCAACAATACAAGCGCCGAACGCTGCAGGGGAGCAAGGGGAGGCAAGGCCATGGTTTGTCAACCAAATGCTGCTGCTGCAACAGCAATTCCAGATTCAAGGCCAGTTGCAGCAGCAAATGGTGCACAAAGATCAGCAATGGACTGGTCCACTTACGCAAGCTGCTGCATGCAATCCACCAGCTCCTCAACAACCACCAGAGGGGCGAGTGGAACGCAACGTGACAGGTACACTATTAACCTTCTTTTCTCCTATTTTGAATTCAAATTTAAAAATCACTTTACTTCATCCCTAAAATTTGAAAAATTCGCCCAGAAAAGCCTTAAAATTTCTTAAAATTCCACGCCAATTCTTAAAATCCCTTAAGATTTCATGAAATCCCTTATAATTTCTTAAAAATCTGCGAAAATCCTACAAACTTCTTAATATTCTACAAAATTGCTTAAAGTTTTACTACTTTCCTTTAAAAATGATTTGAAATGCTTTAAATTCCACGAAAACTCTAAAATCCCTTAAAATTTCTGAAAATCTCAGAAAATTCCTAGAAATCTCTTGAAATTTCATGTAATCCTGTAAAAGTACACAAAATCTTTTAAAAATCTTTTGAAATCTTTTAAAATTCAATGAAGAACATTAGAATCCCGTAAAATCACCTTAAAAAGTGAAAATTTCTTAAAATTCTTACAAGTTTTAAAAAATCCTTTAAAATTACACAAGGAACTTAAAAATTTCTTTAAATTCTTCGAATTCCCTAAGCTTTCTTAAAAATCTCTCAAAATTCTTGAAAACTTCTGAAAATTCCACAAATTGTTTTACAAATCTTGTGTAATTCTTTAAAATTCAATGAGGAACATTGAAACCACTTTAAAAAATCAAAATTTCTAAAAACTCTTAGAAGATTTTAAAAATCCTCCAAAATTCCACAAAGAATTTTAAAATCCTTAAAATTCTTTGAATTCCCTACATTCTCTTAAAAATCTCTTAAAACTTTAGGAAGTCCTTTAAAATTCTTTATAATGCTTCAAAATCTTTCGAAAGTTTCTATAATCTGTTAAATAAGCTGTAAAAGTTGTATTATGTAATATGACAAAAATAACAGTTAGCATAAAAGTCAATTTCTATAATTTCTATTTTCTTTTTTGAAGTACATTAGTTTGCGGCAGCCCTACATATCATCCCTTATACCAAAAATATTTAAATTTACCCTAATTCGTTGGGTTAAAATTTTATTGATGATAATTCCTCTCAATTAAAAAAAAAATATCATCCCTCAGACCTAAAAAATTCACCAAAAATTCCCTAATTCGTTGAATCAAAATAGTATTGTTGATAATAAGTCTTTTCAATTGCAAATTCAAGGACACCCGCAGCAGCAAGTGGTGCAACAGCAGCAACAATGGCCTGTTCAAGTTCCGGAAATGGCACGAATTCCATAAGCTCCTCAACGACCACCAGAGGGGCGAGTGGAACGCAACGTGACAGGTATACTATTAACCTTTTTTTCTCCTATTTTGAATTCAAATTTAAAATTCACTCTCCTTCATCCCTAAAATTTGAAAAATTCGCCCAGAAATGCCTTAAAATTTCTTAAAATTCCACGACAATTCTTAAAATCCCTTAAGATTTCATGAAATCCCTTATAATTTCTTTAAATTCTACGAAAATCCTACAAACTTCTTAATATTCTACAAAATCGATTAGAGTTTTACTACTTTCCTTTAAAAATATTAAAAATGATTTGAAATACTTTAAATTCCACGAAAACTCTAAAATCCGTTAAAATTTCTGAAAATCTCAGAAAATTCCTAGAAACCTCTTGAAATTTCATGTAATCCTCACAAAATCTTTTTAAAATCTTTTGAAATCATTTAAAATTCAATGAAGAACATTAGAATCCCATAAAATCACCTTAACAAGTGAAAATTTCTGAAAATTCTTACAAGTTTTAAAAAATCCTTTAAAATTACACAAGGAACTTCAAAATTTCTTTAAATTCTTCGAATTCCCTAAGCTTTCTTAAAAATCTCTCAAAATTCTTGAAAACTTCTTAAAATCCCTTAAAATTCCACAAATAGTTTTACAAATCTTGTGAAATTCTTCAAAATTCAATGAGGAACATTAAAATCTTTTAAAATCACTTTAAAAAATAAAAATTTCT
Organism: Synergus magnus; assembly: GCA_032275165.1. NCBI lineage: Eukaryota > Metazoa > Arthropoda > Insecta > Hymenoptera > Cynipidae > Synergus > Synergus magnus. The sequence goes on from JAUESH010007460.1 coordinate 8,838, forward strand.
AAAAACACAAGTTTTTAAAAATCCTCCAAAATTCCAAAAGGAATTTTAAAATTCTTTGAATTCCCTACACTTTCTTAAAAATCTCTTAAAACTTTAGGAAGTCCTTTAAAATTCTTTATAATGCTTCAAAATCTTTCGAAAGTTTCTAAAATCTGTTAAATAAACTGTAAAAGCTATGTATGTAATATGACTAAAATAACATAGCATAAAAGTAAATTTCTATTTTCCCTGACAACTACTCGCATTTCCCTGACTTCCTTAAAAAAAATTTTTTTTTTGCCTAACATTTCCCTCACTTCTCTGACATGTGGCCACCTGAATAGTTACTTTTAGCTACTATTTTGTTAAAAATTAGTCACTTTTTAGATCAAATTAATAAATGTTGCAAAATTAAAATCACCTACGATATTTTAAAATGTTGAATTTTCTCTTACAGAATAATTTTTTAATTTATTTTTTATTTTTTAATGACAATAGGTACTGCGATGACTGCTGCTGCACCAACTCTAACAGAAGCGGGCGAGGGGGTGGTTCGCTAAATTATAAAGCTCATGTTTAAAAAATGATAAAAGGATTAACAATAACTTATTAAACGCAGACAATTATTTTAAGACTGAAACAGAATTAACATTTTCATAACAAATTCGATAAGAATATAAATATAAATAGGAATTTTGACTAGATGACAATATTTAAGATACAAGTGTAAAGTTTACAATAAATAAGTAAACTTAAATGGTTTACAATACAAATAAAAGGGGTTATAAATAGATAAGAAAAGGGGTTACATGGATATAAATTTGGGGGAGGGTTAGGTCACATTAAAAAGGGAATTCGATCATATCAAATAAATTAAAAGGAAATTTGGTCACTTTAAATAATAAAAGGGTTTAATCTCTATTAATAAAAAAAGGATTGGTCTCAAAAAATAACAAGAAAGGAATTTGGTCTTAATTAATATTAAAAAGGGATTGGTTCTCAATGAATAATAAAAAGGGGATTCATCTCCATAAAAAAGGGGGGTTGGTCTCAATAAATAATAAAAGGGGGGTTGGATCTCAATAAATAATGAAAAGAAGTTGGATCTCATTAAACAATAAAAAAAAAGAGAATACAAACAAAATATTCCGAGGAACTAGCGAAATTACAAATAATAGGATACATATTTAACAGAGACATTTAAAGATAAGCGAAAATATCTAAATTCAGAGAATCAAACTATTAATTTTCAGATATTCGGCAGAGAAATGATAAATAGCTCTAACGATAATTTCGGCATTCGGCACTCCAAATTATTAAATAAAATATATAATTTCAGATAAAATCAATATGGTAAATCAGATAAATCACAGATAAATTCAAGAGAGAAAAAATTCAAATTCGAATAAAACCAACAATATAAATTAACAAAATTGAGATAAAACCAACAAGATAAATCGATAAAATAACGAAAGATGATTTAGCCAAGGAGTTATAATTCGATTATAAAAAAAGACAAAATGATATAAACAGGTAAAAGAAGATAAAATAATAAAAGACTTGGCTAAATCATTGATAAATTCAGGTCCTACCTTGAACCAAAGTTACATGTTGAAAAGAAAACCGAAGAAACAATTCAAGCCGGGAATTCGTGCTGACACTTCGAGTTCACAATACGAAAAGAGAAGCAGATCTGTTTCGCATGCTCGCTTCTCAACTTGGAATTACAAAATTAAGGGGAAGGGCTGATGCGCGTAGACTGATTTCAATATCTTCATACGGTCGAGAGAAAGATAGCCGATGAGTTCCGCTTCCGATTGGTCCGTCCTGTTGTCCTGTCTTCTTCTTCGCTAGTCCTTATCAGTCGTCGTGGAAAGAGAGAGATTCCGAACTTCTTCATACGAGAGGAAGTTAGAGGCAAGAATCCTCCCTATATGATGATTTTCAGGGCCGGCACGATAATGTGGAGAACGAGGAGCCCTCGCTTCGAATCGCAGATGTAAATTGGACTCGTCGATGGTCCAGAGATAAGAGATAAAACAAAAAGGCATACATAGCCGAGAGATATCTTTTCAAAAACAGAGAAAAGATAAAGAGATAATTAGGCGAAGTTACCTATTCTTAATACAGAATTTTTTAGTAACCGCCTCGGTCAGTCCTCACCAGGAACAAGCCTTGGATCTCAGATGACCATAACCCAATCCATTCTATCCATTATTGGCAGAATAATGTTCTGCCTTGGATGCCAAGAAGGATGGAAGATAATGAGATAAAGTCGATAAAAATCGATAAATCATTTGTAGTGTAGGTGGCAGGAAATCTCTATGGCTTCCACTCGAGACCGCAGAATTTAGGAAATTTAACAAAAAATAATAAAAATAAAATTAGCGATAAATAATAAACAAAATAGCCCTAACGGTACAAGATAACAAGATAACTGAGATAAGTGAGATAAAATACAAAGTGAAATGATAAATAGATAAGATAAATAAAACATAAGGTAATTAAAAAATACTAAAAAGATAGGAGTGCCGAATTTCTACTCTCTGTGTGAGCACGAGAGCATTTATTTTAAAAAATTAAATAAAACAAAATTTTGTGACTTGCAGAAATCTGCAACGTCACACTACAAATTTCATTCCGGTAGTTCTATTATTGAAGAAGTTAAAGCGAGCGGAACGAAACAATATAATGATTTTAAATTTTGTCAAAAAGTAACAATTTCGTGATTATCTCGAAAACTAAAAAAGTTTGAAACTTTTTTCAAGGAACAAAAATATGTGGAATGCAATTTCCTATTAAGATATGCTTCAAAAAATTGAGAATCCGACTTGAAAAAATCAAGAACGAGAATAACCAAGGGGCCAACTGAAACCCAGGCATTTCGAGCGTGTCCCGTTTTGATCGCGGGAGGCTCATTTGGAGGATTCGTTTTTAACATTATCTAGATTCATTCCATTCATATATTGGAAGTAGAGATATTAAGTTTAATATTTATTGGTTCAGGACAGTATAGAAATTTTCTTTCGTTAACTTCTTGTAAGAGACAAAAATTCGAGAGCAAAATTCGGTGTACTAACCGTGCTATCAGTTTCGTTTGTTATTTTAGGAACAAATTCCTCAAGTAACTTTTTCTTATAAACGATAAATGTACTTAGGTTTACAAAGGTTTGTTATGATGATTTTTATATGCTGATACGAGAGAAGTATTTTATGAATTTCATGATTGGTGAATGAGGGAGTGTCAAATTACTTTTCTTTTATCAAATTTGGTGGGAAAAATCTGTTCACTGGATTGTTTGTCTTGTTTTTCTTAGCAATTCTGCCGCACCAAATTCAAAAGGCGTATCTACAGTTTCTGAAATTTTATGCAGGACGTGAAAACGCGTTTCAAGTTTTGCTGATAAGAATAAATATAATGTTGAGTAAAAGATGGATGTTTTAGACTAATTAAACATTAAATTTTCTATTGGTGCAAAAAAAAGTTGACATTTTTTGTTTTTTATGTATGAAATTGCACTTACGATAATATCAGTGATCGATATCGCTGGTCGTATCTGTTTTTTAAATTTATTTTGACAAAGTTATTAAATAGAAACTGTTAATAGAGGCAAAGAAACGTTATACTTTAACTAATTTTTATTTATTTACCTTTTCAATTCAAGGGGATTGAAATTTTTGGTATAAATATACTTATACGTAAGCATTTATTTTGAGGTTAGGAATGTTATGCTTTTACTGCTCTTATACAAATTTGTAAATTGTCTACTCAGTTCGATTTGAAAGACACATTTTTCATAAAAAGCAGGAAACTATTTTATCATTACTTTTTAATATGTTTTTTATATATAAATTTTGAAAACAGTGATAGTAAAAGATATAAGAAGAATATGTTACTTGCAAATGATGAATGTAAAATACAAATCCCAAAGCAGGAAAACCTTCTATTAGTTTGCACATGGTTTTAAAAAAATAGATTTAAAAATAATGTCGATAATGAAAATTTAAATGTTGTCAAAAAAGTTTATAATAATAAGAAAAATCTATTTTTACATGAGTTCTATCTACGTAAGAAATCGTGATAGTATAATATTTCATCATTACATATTATTCTCGGATTAAAGGTAGAATGAATGTATTAAGCGACAGACATTGAGAAAAATATCTTTATTTCACAACTATTCATTTAAATATTTATAATCCTTCATATGAATGTAAGAACATTTAAGAACAATTTAAACGTCGTTTTTTTAATCACCCTAGTTTTCAAATTAAATTACCATTATGTTTTTTTTTTGAAAACAGTTTGGAAATGTTAATCATAAGAATAGAACAATTTAAACGTCATATCGAAAAATCTTAAGCTTTAAAACTAAATTGCAATTTTGGACTTATAAAAACATTTTGAACACATTAATTGTAACAATAGAATACTTTAAACTTCGTATCGAATAATCCTAAGCTTTAAAACTAAATTGCAATTCTGGACTTTTAAAAACATTTTTAACACATTAATCGTAACAACAGAATAATTTAAACTTCATATCGAATAATTCTAAGCTTTAAAACTAAATTGCAATTTTGGATTTATAAAGACATTTCGAAAATATTAATCGCAACAATAGAATAATTTAAACTTCGTATCGAATAATACTAAGCTTCAAAACTAAATTGCAATTTTGGATTTGTAAAAACATTTTGAACACATTAATCATAACAATTAAATACTCTTAATTATAATCTTAAGAAGTTAAGTCTTAATCTTAACATGTCAAGTAAATCACAATTGAATGTGCTAAAGTACATAATCAAAGCTTTGATCGTAATCTGCGAATTCGAATTCTTCTCTCTGATTTGTTAAATCTACCGCATTGACCGAGGTAGCTAAGTCATTCCAGAAGCGTTTGTAAGGGTGTGGTATTAATCGACCAAGATTTTTTATAATTCCTAGCTTTGTTGATTTGGGAGCACCTCGAGGTTTTTTGTTCACTGGCGGTTTTGGTATGCGTTTAGCTTTATCGGCTACGAGAAAATTCAAAGGCTGCATACGTTCCGCAAATGATTTCGTATAATTCAATGTCATTTTCCCACGCTGGACTTGAACCATAACGATATCTCGAAGGTATACTCGATTTATGAGGCTTGGCAGTTTGTGCTTAGAAGAGTGATCTCGCCACTGGGAAAAATCTGAAACTTTCTTTTTGAATAACTTTTACTTTTCCTGAATTAGCAGTATAAACGGCTGTTTTGAAATCTTCAAAATCGTACACTTTTTTCATCTTATTCAAGGATTGCTCCACTTGATGATGGAAGCTGTCTGTGGACATGAAAGTATGTCCATGCTCAAAGTACTTTATAGTGATAGTCTTGGCCGAAATTTCTTTAGAATTGTTAATGTATACCAAAAATTTAAATAACGTCCAATTCTTGTTTTGAGCAGCACAGTTATGTAACCATAATGTAATGTGTTCTGCTTCGCGATGACTCAAAAAGAAAACGTGGTAAGCGCTTGTTATGTCTTGTACTTTACGTCCAGAGACAGCTTCATGCTAAATAACAGCATTTGGCTTAATTTCTTTTTGATTTTGGCCAATGGGAACGAAACTTTCATTGAAAGCAATTATTCTTTTAGTAAAAGCGACTTCCTTGAACATATTCAACCGAGGAATCATGATCACTTTTTCTAAATCTGCCGAATAACAAACATTAAATCTATTCCACTTGTCGGATTCTCCATCTTGTCGATAATTGAGTCTAGCTTCGGTGGCTTTTTCAATATGCTCTACATATTCAAAGCAATATTCACAACCATCTTCATTTGTTTCTGCATCTCTGTCCTGAACACCATTAGCCAGCAATGTATCCTTTGCGTTATTGTCACGAATAACTTTATGTCTTTCGTAAGATTCACAAGTTGGACATTCCTCGTTTCCAAGTTGTGTGAAGGAAATATTCATATCATCATGAACGACTTTTCTGAACGTTTCAAATTTACAAAAACCCTTGTTTCTGCTGGTGAAGTCATTATACATTTCCCGTATTGTTATGTCTGATGGGAGATATCTGAAATAAGAAAACGTGATTATAATTGGTATTGTAAAACGTACAGAAAATTAAAAATTCAAACATATAAATAATAGAAAACCTTTTATTTGGTGCATGTTGACGCCTGTAATGTGATATGTTAGGATTTAAAGATTCAACATACTCCATAATTTTTTCCGGTTTATTTTTTGTCGATTTGAAGTTCTGGAATCTGTTTTTGGCCTTGCGGGATTTTTCTTTAAAATGCACCGAAGAATGGAATCGTTTCTCTTTCCAAATCCTAACATCGTTAGGAAAAAAGTTTTACAAACAATAATATGCTCGCCCATTGGATGTCTGAAAAAGAATTTCAAAGATCTGTTTCTTCTAAAACTTTCTGAGGCTGTCCTTCGCTTCACATCGAGAACTTCAACGTTTCCATAGACGAATAAGCGTCTACCTACAGAATCAAGTTTCCAGAACTCATTATTAATTACTGTCCTGTACTCTTGAGTGAAGTTCAATGTGCACTTCCTAACACATTTTTCTCCACAGCCTGGTCCAACTGGATGCTTTCTCATATTTTTTTCCAGGGCATGTTTTTGTCTCTCTTTTTTAGACAACTTCTGGCCATTATTTTTCTTTCTACCTTTCTTTTTGTTACTTTCATTTTCACTTTCACATTCCTGTTTATAAGCAGAATTATCTTCAACGAGTGGAGATGATACAATGCACTCTTCTGCAGCAATTTCCATGTGTATTTTAGGTACTGAGTCTTCAAGTAATTCCTTTAACGAACTTGTTTCCGCAGGATGTCTATGAAAAACAACAATAGCACAAAATATATTTCAAAAATTGTGTATATATGACAATAATTTTAGAAATATGTCAAATGAAAATTATGTTAACACAAACTTATACATATGTACTTACGATGAAACATTTCCCTTTGGCTGATTGCTTACAAATTCAATACCTTCTTTCACCTCGTATTCAGCACACTTATATTTTTCTGGTAAATAAAAATTCTCTTTCTCATTTATATTGTGATGACTAGGATCAATTTCTTTGGCTTCAACTTCACTGAGTAATATATTGCTATGCATCACTATAACTTTTTTAGTATCATTAGGACTTACGTTCTCTTTATGCTCTGTCAGTTTGAGAACATCAGCTTTTAAAGGTGTAAACCTGTAATCAAAATCAATCCAAAAAACATTAAATACATTATTTATTTCAAGATTCTCTTAATTTAATTTGTGTAAACTTATTTGATTAAAACCTACTTTTTAACCTTTTCCTTGTTGATTTTCATTATATAAACCGGTTTCCCTTTTGTTGAAACTTTATTCACTGATTTTATGAGGGTCACAAATTGTTCCGGAACAAGTTTTTTCTTCAAGTCTGTACTTGAATTTCCTGTCTTTAATAATTTCGGTTCCATTTCGGCGATTAACTATTTACAAAGTTTACATTTACAACTAAAATAAACTACCTTCTAAATGTACACTAAACTTATTAGATAACATAACCTACAAACGTAAACAATCTGCCCGCAGCGCTCGCAGCGCATGCGTGAGTAGATACGACATTATAAATTATGGCGAATGTTTGACCTTGAAAGATACGTAAATATTTTCCATAAAATAGACATTTTCGCAACATCTAAGCTAATTATTATTTATACAGGAAAATTTTGCAGATCATAAGGAACACGTCCATTATCATAACTCATTTTCGACAAAATGTGTAGATACGCCTTTTGAATTTGGTGCGGCAGAATTGTTCTGTGTAGTAGGTTTTTTTTATTTTATTTTAATTGGTATATGTTGGTATGAAGTTAGGCAATATGCTTTTGTTTGAGATGTGAGATGCGATACAGGGAGAAACCCAAACACCGATGATTGGTGTCTAAACATCAATGATTCATGTCCGCTGAAAAATTCTGAAAAACAATTGAAAAACACCACTGAACGCTGTTTTCGCACCACTGGCCATTGCAGAAACACTAATGATTAGTGCGTAAACATCGTTCAGTGGTGTTTTTCAATTGTTTTTTAGAATTTTTCAGCAGACAAGAATCATTGATGTTTACACACCAATCATTGGTGTTTGGGTTTCTCCGTGTAGTTTATTAAATGAGGATTTTATTGAAGTTGCAGAAATTTAGTGATTTTAGTGTAAGATAGAAAATTGTACTTATCAGAGAGTAAGGCAATTTTGCCTACGGGTTTGAAATAAGTACTTCAAGTGTGTGAAAAGGAGTATTGTATGAAATACACCTGGCTGGATTTGAGGGAATGAAACAATATGCTGATGATGATGACTATGACAGTTACGTGAACCTTGGCCATATCTCGTGTTCCTAAACAAATAATGGATTAATTTTTATGATTACAAATAAGATGCTTCCTCGTGCGGTGTTGGTAAGATCAAAGTTTTTGCCTGAAACATTGCAAACAGTACATTACTAATGGTAATTTTTTTTTTATAAAAAATGTTGTAGGAAAAATGAGCGTAGGAGATTTATGCTTTGTTGAGAGATATTGGAAATATTCTATACAAATTTGTTTCGATTGTTTATGTGCTTATATTTTAAAAGTATTATTTTTCTTGTTTTAATCGGGCGCGTTTGAG
>JAUESH010007529.1:0-17426 GCA_032275165.1 Synergus magnus
GAAAACAAAAATATATCTTTAAATCTAGCGCGAATCGTCACCAAAGTACCCGTGGCGCCACCATACCGCTCGACCACTCCATTTGTGAAATCAAATTTTATAGAGCATCAGTCCGGTTATTTAAAACTGTGTTTGTCTTCGGAAAAACTTTCCAAACCTCGGCCACGACTGTACCCTTGATTTAGGTATATACAAAAAATGTTCATTCGAACAATGAACATCCTTTCCCTTTTTTTTAAGACACTTTCCTTGAAAAGTGCTAAAAAGGAGAGAGTTCTTCTCTAATTTTATGAGACTCTGAACTCAAGATGTGGTTTGTCTCAGGAAATCGACAAATTCCTACATGCCTTTTTCGTCGGATTGAGTTTCGAACTTGAGTTTAAATATAAACATAAAATAGAATCTCGTACAAGAGATTATATGGGTTTACTCAGCCTTAAGCCTGAAAATAGTCGTAATTTTATATTTTATATCTAAAACATCCATTCATTACTTAAATGTAACTCTCGATTAGGGTCCAAAAAAAGACACTTTAGAATTTTTTACGTAGGAGTTGACCATATTGTAGGCCTTGTGAAAATAGAAGACACGTATTTTTTATTTTTAAATAAGTTAAATAATAGGGCTACGCATTTGTTGCAAAGTTTTTAATAAATTTATTACTGAAAACAGACAATTCTTGGTGCCGCCTATGTCTTAGCTTGCTAGTGCATCAGGTGCGACGGCATAAATAGAGATACCTGGGTCCACATGCAATAGACCTTGCTGACCCTTTTTCCATTTCTGCAAAAAGTTTCCTTTGCAGCAAACTGTTTCCAATTAATCATATTTTAGTATCATAGTATCATGTTTTAACTTTAGTATTATACTTTTATTGCAAAAAATTATTGCAGTATTCTGTTTTCAATTAAATTATTTAAAAAATAATCATTCCTGTTGAATTTTTAAACTTTTGACCCAGAAACCTGGGAATCAAGAGAAGATTATCAATTTAACAATTGCAAAAACAACTACTGTTAAATGGAAATTTTCATCGGCAAAATTTACCAAATTTTGATAAAGAATCATTCATAAAGTTTGAATAAGACTGCCTCTTTCGTCAGCCATTGTGATTGTACATAAGTAATTATATTTAATTATATAAATAAAACTACAATAAATATTTACCGTCTTTTGTAAATTACTTTTGATCAGTAAACAATAATTTTGAATGTAAAAAACTTGATCATACAATTAATTTTTAATTGATTAATTAAATTAATAAAATTAGCACTAAAACTAATAATTTAACTTAATTTTCACTTTCTGTTTAAAATTTAATTTCTATTCCCAACTCTCCAGTTTATGCTGTGTGAAGAAGTCATCAAGAAGTCATCAATTATTAGAAGTCATAAAGTAGGATGACCCTTGTAATTGCATTAGAAGACAAGAATTTTCGGTTTGACGCTGTTTATTGCTTTTTACCCAAACCAAAGGCGTCCCCACACTGAAAATTTCATGATTTTTCATGTTTTTAATAGTCTTTTTTTCGTATAAATTATTATCTGCTTTCATTTTCCTCTTTAGAAATCTATTCTTAATTAAATAACAAATTGTGTATAAAAATTTCCGTTTATAAAATTATATAGAAAAAAGCCTTTTATAGGGTTCCAAATATTGCGATTGATGAAAGTTTAAGATGTTGTTAAATCCTTACATAACATTTTTAAAACATCAAAGTATAGTAAGATGCATTTTCATTATTATCTACATAAATGCTTCAAATTTCAAAAAAATTCAATTACACTCATCTCTCGTTATAGTGCCGCTCATAATAACGCCGCTTTCTCGGTTGTTCACGCTTGAATAATTCTGCCCCCCCCCCCCCGAGCATCCCTTGACGCGCCTACTCTGAATAGATACGTTCACGCTTCACTGTTTCTGTGTCCCCCAGTCCCCCCTGCACGTCCCTGAGCAACCACACTGTGCTCGCCCGTCACTTTAAATCCGGTTCAAACTGGATTTTAATTGCGTTCACTATAATTCCGTCTACCCCCGAGGCCGACACTATAACGCGAGATCAGTGTATAACTTCTGTTGCGGAATTGCAGATGAAAAAAGTAGTGTCATTTTAAATGTTAAAGTCCATAAGAGAGAAAAGTGGTTTGTGTAGTCCTATAAATTATTTTTTTTTTAAACAAAAAAATACTGCTGATTTACCAATATCGCTTGCCAATTCTCTTACATATAAAAGTAAATTACAATCGGCTTCAAATTAATACCGCAAAATTTTCAAGGTGATGATACGTGCTCTAGCGTGAAAAACGAATAGCTGGATTAATTCAGCGCTCGTTACAAGCCAAGCCAGCCACTCACGCCAAATTCTGACCTTGAAATCACTCAGATGTTGGAAGACATCCAACGAGATATAAACAGGCTTGCCCTAGGATACAGCCGTCCATTATCACCAGTCGAGCCCGTCATTCCATTGCTGACGACACAGGTGGCATCGGGTACCTCAGGTATATCAACAGGATTTTTAACTAGGGCTATATGCTACTGCAACCGAGAAAATCGACGCTCTTACCAGCGAACGAAACTGAAGGAGAAAGCCGACTCCTCACCCACCAAAACTACGACGATGTGGGGAAAAACGAAGTAGTTCAATAATCACTACTCAAAATGTGGTTCGGGAGATCACAGATATAGTGATTGCCTAAAATTCGAAGAACCGCAAAGGCCTTAAGCCGTCACAAAATTAATTACCTTTTTCTTTCGTTGAATCGCAAATTCCCTTTATCACTTGTAAAATCTCTTTTTTGTTGCCCTTAGTTGGGGGGTTTTTAAATACCTCAGCAACCATTTAATAAATTCTCGTTCTTTTGAATTGATCTGGTTGTACTGACTTCACCCGACTGACAACTTTTCTTAGAATAATTTCAGTAGCATTAATTTCTCTTAGTGTGTGAATATATAAAGCTATTCGAGAATTTTGGTAATTGCTTAAATTCAACTGTTTGTCTAGGCGCAGAGTTTTGAGTTTTACGTTTCACCGTTGCATCTGAACTTCCAGACATCCTAGATCACGGATTGTTGTTCGTTAGCGTTTGTCAATTTCATCTGGAAACAGTCGGGAGAAAGAGAAGGAGAAGAGGGTGGTTTTTCCACGGCTTTCTCTCGCAATTATACACGATGAGCACAGAGCCACTTTGTGCACAACAGATCAGCTGATTGGAGCACATGAGCTCCCAACAATCAGCTGATTACAAACGAGCAGCGATCTGGGTCAGGGCAAACCATTTTATGAACACACACACATCTTATTGTTTTTATTTTTGTTACATGAAATTAACTCTGAGCCATAGGGGTTCAGAGTCCTTTTTTTCACACTCACACTCACACGGTCAATGATGACATCGTCGAGAAGGCCCGAAGAGGATCCTGGTCAGGTATGTGGATGGGATTTTCGTGTACGTTAAATCACCAGGAAGATGATATCGTAACAAGCGGTTCAACCTGTCAAAACATGGTCGTATGTTTGGCTAATTAGGAATCAGGACGCTAACAGCTTACCATACCTTATAATAGATTACCATTAAAGCTTACCACATGAGTTTTAATTTAACTAGAGTCTCGTGAGACTGCCTGCTTTCGTGCATGCCACAAGGCCGGATGAAAGCGTCTCCTCTGCCCCTCTATGCTCGACGGTCGTAGACTCACAACACAATTTTAAATTATCAGTTTTCTCAATCTTGTTTTTTAAAATGAACAGTGGAAGTTTTAATATTTTGGGCTAAGAGAGTGAATTATCACATTGTTTCGAATGGTATCACTCGTTCTCATGAATTGAATTATTTCGACAAATCATTGAAAGTATGTCTGGATCATCCCCAGGTCACGCTCAGCATCATTCCTCGACCTAATTCCTCCTCTCTGCGGACATATGTACTGCGCTCAGCCTGGTTATAAAGTTAAATGAAAATTATTTTGGTTATTTTAGAATTTTAAAAAAAGCTGGCGCTCAACAAATATAAAAATATATCAAAAGTTATGAATCATAAATTAGTTTTACTCACCCAAAAATTGACCTAATCTAATCCTTCTTTTCCGACTATAATGAATCCTTACCAATCAATCAATTCTCCTAACCATTAAACTCTAGACAATTTAAAATCAAGAAAGGGAGTATATCCAAGAATATTTTAACACAAATGAACAATTCGAAGCAATTAAATATCCCATCAAGTATTGAACCGATGCATGTCTAAACAACTGTTGTACATCCATCACCTAAACATTTTTGTTTAAAGTAACGGAACGACCTGCTCCAACACCCCTTCACAAAAACTTAGCGTTCTCATTAGCATTCTTATCCCGACACGAGTTCTTTATTTCAAAATTAGGACTCATACAAAAGAGGAATATAGGTAAGAGCTAAAGGAATTTTTAAACGTAACAATATTAATAATAAATTATTTAATGTGATTTGAATTTTGGACTTTTTTCTTCTAAAATCGGCATTTGTTCCCATTATGTAATGGACGTAGTTCACCTAATTTTCGCGAAAAATATATTTTATTACTAAATTTGCTCTTATGGTAATAATTACCTTATGTAATGTCTTTAAGAAAAGCACATAACATATTTACTACCTTAAATGATGTTAGTACCACTTCAGATTCAGTAATTCAGTTTTGACCTTAATATAACCGCGTGTCCAAATAAAAAAGACTTAACTTATTTTTGCGCATTGTCAGACGGGCGTAAATCAGGCAATGTGGTAGGATCCATCGATAAGACAAAAAGGAACAGGTTCTGCAAATGCGCAACCATAAGATGCGTATGGGTACCCAACATTTTCAGAACCATGAATTTAATAGTAAGTTGAATGTAAAAGTCTCTCTTTCGGTTAATCATAAATCACTTTAAAAAAATATTTTTAAGTATAATATATCTATCACATGGAGTATTCTATAATTTAAAGATATTAATCTCATAAGTAAAAACAAAACTCAATCAAGAGAATGGTCAAAAGTAAATGCTTTGATAGCTCTCACAGAAATGCAATTAATTGAAAACAGAAAACTTAATAAATTAGTCTATTTTGGCTCTTAATCAGGGTAGGGTTGTTTATAATATTTGATGCATCTTACAAAGTTTTCTACACGTAATTTACGTGTAAATTTGGTATTAGGTGGGCCGAAGAAAAACTAAAAACGATCAGTGTGCCAAAAAAATGAGTTCTCGAATTTTACTTCTCACCAGCAATCAAATTTTTCTTGAAAGTAAAATAACATCCTACTATTTTCCTCAAATCTTTTAAACAATATTTAGAATATGCTAATTGCATTTTCATTTTTCATGATTGAAAAAATTATATTAGTACAACATTTTTGCGTACCCAGCGGGCACGAAATTAAAAGACGTTTTTAGAACGTCCTAAAAACGTTTTTAGGACGTAAGATTTGAAGGATGTTTTTAGAACGTTCAAAAAACGTCCTAAGTCAGACCAAAAAAGTTCCAAAAAATGTCCAATGTTCAAATACGTCCTAAAACGTTTTTGGAACATTGTATGCTTTTAGAACGTTATTTGGCCTGACTTAGGACGTTTTTAGGACGTCCTAAAAACGTCTTGGGACATTCATGCCCACTGGGTATTTATATAAACTTATACACTTCCCTGAACTTTATTAAGCAAAGTTTAAAAGAAATTTTTTGCCCAAACAAAAAGAGCATCAAAAATTCTTTTTTCATAATTTATTTTTACATTCACATCATAGAAGATTTACGTAAAATTACACAAGCCCCCCCCCCCCTGTTTTTTAATAGATGTACATGTTTTGAGGACTCCGAATAATGAGAAACATGTTTTCAGGATTATGTCTACCTGTCTGACTGTCTGTGGAAACGATAACTTTTGAAAAAATTGTCCTATCGTATTGCGCTTTCGCACACTTTTTTTTTCATTTTTCGTGTCTAAAAATGAAGACTAAATTGGTTAACTACCCATATTTGACAAAAACTAGAGATGTTAGAACATTTTCAATCTTTAAAACTTTTAGCTGCAGTTCTTGATACACAGTATTTGTTCATACTGTTAGAAAAAAACTTTTCAGTACTATACAAATTAAATCTGATCATTTTGAGTTTTTCTGGTCCACCATAATACGTTTTCAACTTCATTTTTGAAATATTATGCATTTTTACGTATATACTCAAAGTATAAATCCTCGAATGTCGCATTCACATATCAACCTAGTTTCTGGTGGTTTAACTATTTACAAGCACATTAAAATCTACTTTCTAATATTTTCTTTTACGCGTACATATCTTCGCGATCTGCACCCACACCATCACCATCCTCGAAACTCGCGAAGTTCAGGAAATGAGCAGGACGGTGTACCTCGTGATAGAACTCTTTTGGATTAGCCAATTGCAATTCATACTTCATGTTGGGATCGTGTCTTACGCCCATAAAATTATAATTCCAGGATCCCTGATTCGGCACCATAAAAAATCCCAGGAAACGATCTGACAGCAGCATTTGTACTTTTTCATAATGACTAGGAAGATAACCTTTGGGATTATTTCCTTTGTCTGTATTCTGCTTGCCCCATTCGATACCACTCGGAGTCAGTTTGTAGGCAGTGAGGGAACATGAACCGGGGGTGAAACTGCAGGTAATGACAATAGTCTTTTCTCCGTCCCAAGCAGTTTCATTTGGATTAGGATTTTGACTTTGATCCACTATTATTTTGGCATGGGTTGTTACATCTTGAGGAGAAAGTTGTGGAAGTTCATTGGGCTGAGTGTGTATCCAACCAAGGGGTTCCATTTCCTGCAGATAGTGATGAGCAGGCAAAGAGTTCGGAAGATGAACGGTTTGGTGAGTTCCCCATTGCGGTGGCATTACTATACAACGAATTTCCTTAACTTGAGGATTATCGGGAGGACTGCTACCATACAAATATCCTGCGATCTGGGCTCGCAAATCCGAAATAGTAACAAACTTCTTGAGGACATTTTTCGGTAAAATGTAGGTAAATCCCGTTTCCTTTATGTCATCTGATGAGACATATATATGATTCGTTCTAAGATGGAGATTTGTTGCTGAAATTGCTCTCACTCGCCATTCAGTTTTAGAAGCGAAGGTTTGCGTTTCGTAATTGGATGTAGTAGCTGTGATTATCTCATCTCCGTGTTTATTTACGGTTCTAGTAGTCGTAGCAGTTAATTGACTTTGTTCCTTTGTTTGTTTCTCAATCTCCGCAATCTGTTGTCGCTGCGCAGAGGGTGCACTAATTTCCATACCTAAAATAATATCTCGAATTTCTGATTGAGTGAGGGATGCAACATTGACGTTATTTTTTTTGCCATAATCAGCGAGGATTAAATCCTTGAGTTGAACTTCAACTTTAAGCCACTCGTCATCGGTCAGTGTTGGCCAAATGTGATGCGGCTCGGTAATGGTCGTCTTGTCTGGTTTGAGAACTACCTTTGTTCGCTCAGTATTGACGTGAAGTGCTCTCAAAATGAGAACTAAACGCGAGAATGCTGTGTACGATGATATTGTCTTCAACCAATCATCGTAGAGATTGAACAATACCATCTGAGGTTCTGTGGCCTTCAGAATAAGATCGCCAAACTTCTCTACTTTTAAACAAGCCTGGAATGGTAGTTGAAGTTCAGAGCCTTTGATGACAATATTGGGAAAGTCGAGCAAGTGGACTTCAAGAGGATCTAACATTCCTTTTCTCGTGACGATGATCTGTTTCGGTTGTTCCTCGACTGGCAGTGAGCGAATCAGAGCCGCAACTTCCTCAGCAGTTTTCCACTTTGCGAGCTGACCGAGACGTTTTTGTCCTGCCCAAACCGACGTGTGAATGATCTTCAAGAAGAGTTGACCGGTTCGTGGATTAAATATGAAAATTGCACCATTGATGGGTTTCGTGGTCAAATTACCTTCGAAAGTTTTATGAATTGTTACACGATAGACATTTGTGTCATCGACGAACCAAATAATCTGATTGGAGAAGAGTTCTCCATAGTTCTGGGATGAGAGATAAGGCTCTGTGGGTTCAGATGAATACAATTGTAAAGCCTTCCTGATACGTTCTCGTAAAACATACAAAGCTGGATTCGCTTTCATGATCTTGGCCATTGCCTGTTGAATCAGTGGTTTGCATCCTGGGAACCAGTTTCCGTAGGCGCTGTGCAGATTATAAGCGAGATCGATGGCGATAAGTAATCCGGTTGGAGATGGGTAGATCGACATATTGTCTGTTGTGTAATCGAGAAATTTAGCTCTCGCATATCGCTCAATGTCATGGGAATCATAATCACCCCACCTTAGTTGAACATCGATCCAATACTTCTGGGTTGTCGTGTTGTCCATTACATCTTTCGAATCCGCAAGAAGAGAGGGTCGGGAAACATTCCACTTGTAAGCAGAGAATAGCAGAATATCTGCGCAGGAAGAATTCATCTTGTAAGATTTCCTTGGATGAATAGTTTCTTTCTGCACCGTTTCGATTTCGAGTGCATCCAACTCCTGGTCGAATACTTGACAGAGATCCATCACGATGGACTCGTGAACCTTCTGCCACAAGTGAGCACGAAATATTTGGATGAGGGAGATCTTTAGTGTAGGGATCTTACCGTGCATAAAAATTCCAGTTAAATCTAACTGAACTTGGAAACCGACGTACACGTTGGCTCTATTAATCGTTGGAGACCACCATAGAGTGAATCGCCGATTGGGAATCTGATTCAAACCCGATCTCTGAGCATTAGTCAATTTTTTGTACTTCATAGACTCCTCGAATCCGGACGCTTTCTCCCAAAACAAACCTTCCCATGTCGGAAAATATGTGCCTTTGAAGAGAGTGTGCTCAAGAATACCTTCAACTCCACCAAGAGCTTGTATCATGTCTGTTCGGTAATTGTTCAAATTCCAAAGTTTTCCATCGTGTCGTTGGTGAGTCCACCAGAATGGATTTTGTTTCAAAACCTGGTACTGCTTGAATTCAGTTCGTATTCTCCAACCTTTGTCATAGGCAAGTGCATGGCGATCTTTTTGGAATAAAGTATTGATTCTAGGAATTCCGCGATCCCAACTGTCTTCCAAATCCTCAAGAGTTAATCGTCGATTCTGTGCATTTGCCTCCTGCCGTTTTAAAGCGTACTCTGCCCATACTCGCTGTGAGTCTATAAACTCCGATTCCCACGGTTGAATGTACCTATACAAGTTCGGAATCAGCTGATCTTCATCGTGACTCATACCTGATCGGAAGTGGGTGATTCCCACGTCAGTCTGCTTTGACCACCTTAAGTCTGACTGAGGAATGAGCACATGCCCCATTGATAACATACCTAAACCTCCCAATTCCTTTGGTGTATAAAACACTACCGGTGGAAATCTCGAAGGCATTTTTGAGTTAAGTCCGATCTTAATTCGAGTCTGAATTTTATTTTCGCACTTAACCAACAGGTCCAGAAGTTCCTGAGTGTTAACTACAGCCTCACGGAAGTAAGTCATCAAACCAATAAGAGCGGTGTTCCACTTATTGACGATCTTAGTGAAAGTTGTAGAACCCGAAGCCATTAGTATCTGTCTGACTCGGTTGTGAAACCTTTGTAAACTCTCGTCGTCTACTCTCAAATAGCACTGAGCTGTTCTTTCTTTGGTAATTTCATGTTGCAAGTTCCACACACCGTCCTTATTTAAGCTTTCTTCGTGAGCTGTTCTAGTCTTTGGTAGGATTCTGCACTCAAAACCACTCATGTTAAAGAGTAAGTTTGGATTATCCTTGCTGTAGACGCTTACAAAGCTGTTCTCCCACTGGATTGTCGTCGTCGATCTGGGCAATCGATTTTTTATGTCCCAAAAAACGGCACGTCCGAGATTGACATCGTGTTTCATTAACCTCATTCGTGCATCTCGTGGCCAGCATTTTTTGTTATTATATCCAACTATGTTCTCATTATTGGGATCTGGATGTTCCGTAAGATAGCGTTGAATCAGATCTCGAGCTTCTTCTGCAGAGAATCTCAAAAACAGATGAATCCGATCAACGTATCTGCAGTAAAGCCGAATAGGATGAGCAGTTTCAGAAGCTATATCTTGGAACGTAAGGAACTCATTTGGCATTTGAGGGGGACCAGCCATCTCGCTTGCTCTTTGCAATCCCAAAACCAACAAATCAAGTACGAGACCATAATACTGAGCGATAAATGAAGCAAATTGCAGGCCTCTAATGATTCCATAACTGTTGGTGTGATTCATATCTTTATAGTTGATGACTACGTTGTTTTTCGCAGTCATGTAATCGGCGATATTATGATCGACGATCAATCTGAGAAGTCTGTTGAGCAATGTAAGATCAATTTTTTCGTAGAGTTTCTCAAACTTGGACTCTAACAAGACGTTGCACTCGCCTTCGCCGACGTCCCACACATCTTGCAAATTATTTATCCCTTGGCACCACTTGTATACAAGCAGAGGAGGTGGTTCCGCATCCGATGGCTTAACCCACGAAGGAAAGAGTCGACGTTTGTCAGCTTCATACCACAAATACTGATCCAAGTACGCATCTGTGATCTTTTCTAGAGGCT
The DNA here is from genome assembly GCA_032275165.1 of Synergus magnus. Taxonomy (NCBI): domain Eukaryota; kingdom Metazoa; phylum Arthropoda; class Insecta; order Hymenoptera; family Cynipidae; genus Synergus; species Synergus magnus. The sequence goes on from JAUESH010007529.1 coordinate 10,594, forward strand.
CCACGTCATAGACTGGGATCAGATGACTGTATAGATCCATGAATTCTATCCCCACCTCTTTGAAAGATCGCTGAGTGAGCAGATGACGCTTAATTCTAGATAATGCTTCGTGAGGATTATCGTATGCTTGTTCGATTAAGCCAAGTTCCTCTCGTTGACTCTGATTCAGTCTAGATTTAACGCTATAAGCTTCTTTTAGTCGTTCCAACCCCAAAATCAAAAGCTTAGTATCGTGCTTGTATGACAACGGTGGGAATGGAATTGGGGCGAATCTACGAGACTCCAGCCAATGCACGGTTGTCGTATAGATTGCAACTGCTTCCTCTGGAGAAATATATGGACCATCCTGCAAAATAAATACAATTGTTAGATGTAGACATGAAAATATTCAAATGAACTGTTTGTTTTCATTTTAAAGATCGTGAAAATTTCAATCAGGCTTTCGTGAAATGTTTCGTAGAATAAAATTAAAATTTTAAGTAAATTTTTATGTTTAAGATTCTCAATGAGGTATAAACAAATATTCTAATTAGGATTTTTTATAAAACGAACTTTACAGGTTTATTTCAAGGCATTTAAGGAAATTTCAATGGAATTCAAGAAATTTTTTGGAATCTTCAGCATTTTTTGGTGTAATGTAGCAGATTTTCTGCACACCACAAAATTAAATTGAATCATCCCTTTTAAAATTTCCTAATAAAGATTGACATTTTCGGTAAAATCGTCACTCCTTATCTCTTGTCATTTATTAGATATAGGTATAATTTTATTAATATGTTCTTTAATTTCTCCCCCTTTTAGGTAAAGTACTGTGGACCTTTAAAGCTATACGAATTAGGGGCAAAGATTCGCAAAAAGCTGTCGTCAATCCTTCCATTGTGTCATCGATTAGGATCTGTCCACCTCCATTCTGGCGAGGCTTCTACTGTTTGGTGACCTCCAATTCTACTTTTTTGGTTTCACAGTCTAGTTCCAGTGAAGAAGGGCCTAAAATTACTACGTCTACTAATAATAGGTTGGCATTTTGTTAACTTATTTATTTATTCCAGAAAAAAAAAAAAAAAAAAAAAAAAACATTTCTGGCCATGGTTGCCTTCTGTTATTATGTTGGCGCTTCAGCCACTTTCGTACAGACCTCGTTCCGTATGCTACGATTCACTCACTCTTTGTACAGAGAGAAGACTTCTCCTCTACGAAGACGACTTGACTCAACGAGGGAAAGAGAAGGACCTTTGGAGAGAAGGAACGACGACTGGGCAGACCAATGGATTCGTATTACGAATCCATTGTTATACGTTGACATTGCTGTTCAAGGTTTCAGTTTCAAAGAAGAGAATGAGTATGAACGCACGAAGAAATCAAAAATTTAGCCTGCAGGAAAAGATGTACGAAGTGCATGCAATTTGCTGGCTGCTAAAAGTAAAGAAAATTCGTGTATATTTTGTGAAAAGAGTGATGGCGATAGTGCAAAATGCTTTAAAGCTAAGAATATGTCGTCTTTAGAGAGACAAGAGGCCGTGAAGAGAAAGCGCTCGTGTTTTAACTGTTTAAAGATCGGACATAATAGCAGATTTTACTGTGTAAATGTGAAATGTTCGAAGTGCACGTGACGAAAAGCCAACAAATTCAGTGAGTGTAGTGAACATACAGGAAGAGTGCAATTTGGCTTTGTCGTCTAAAGGTCCCGACGACGTTTATGTAGACGCTGAAAGTAAGAGTACGTAATTATTCGATTGAACTGATTGTGCGTGCAGAGTTATAGATAGGGGGTCAAAGAATTCGTGCGCTATCGAAACAGGACATGGTGCATTTACTTTTCGGCGGTGAGAAATCTGGCATCACGACGCACAATATGTATTTGATCAGCGTCGGCAACTTAGATGGTAATTACTGGTGTAATTTTCAAGCACTGGATGAGGAAGTTATTTGTGCAGATTGTGACAAAAGGAAGCTGGTTACAAGAACTGAAAAATGTGAGCGTGATTTTAAGATGTGTGCGGCAAAGAAAAAAACGTGGTAATTCTCATCGGGACACGTAGCCGGGAAATTACTCGCCGGGCGCGTGCATGTGTTAGAAAGCGGATTAACAGTCAATAGAGACATACCTGGGTTGGACACTGAAGCTGAATCCACATATACACGAAATCTAACCTAACGCGATGCGCGCGCCACGCGTGCCGTGTCCGTTCGCAACTAAGACACGAACGACTGCATGCGAATCGCTGCAGAAGGAAAGAGACAGAGGCGCGTTTACGTTTGCGATAGACGCGGGCGGTTCACGCGCGCAACCGCGTTAGGTTAGGTTTCGTGTATATGTGGATTCAGCTTGAGGGGTAAAGTACCAACGAAAGCACCCGTAATAAACGAGCGAGTGAATTTAACATGTCCGCTATCTTTATGTATATTCAGAATGCTGATATTAAATATTTTTGGGATAAAAATATTGACCACAAAACCCAAAAACAGCACGACATAGAGGTAGAAGAAGCGTTCAGGGTAGTGTCATTAAGAATGGAGAAGGCCGCTATGAAGTGAAATAGTCCTGACTTGATTGTCATCCAGAACTTAAAGAGATTATACTTATCTTGATTTTCTTAAATAATATGTTTAAAATAAAATATTAAAAGAAATTTTAAAATTAAATAAATAAACTATCGAAATTGTTACAAGGGACTATACATAGAGCGCGTCCCTCCGGATGAACAATGCAAAAACTGTGATGGAGACGGGTCTTTTTGATTTGCACGGTTGGGAGCACACCAATGACGACAATTCTCAGAATTTAAGTGGGTTTCTTGGATTATTGTGGGATAAAAAGCAGGACACGCTATCGCTTAACGTATTAGATTTAGAAAAATTAGAGTTCGAGAAAATTACAAATAGAAATATTTTGTCCCTTGCTCACCGTATTTTTGATTCGCTCGGATTTGTTTGCCCGGTCTCGCTCGGCCCGAAAATTTTATTGCAAGATGCTTGGGTAGCGAATCTAAAGTGGGATGAAGAGGTCCGCGAGAATATTAAAAAGACGTACGCGAATTGGATTGAGGAATTAGAAAACCTCGATCACATCAAGGTGCCGCATTATATAATAGGAATGATTGACACAGACGCGGATGTGAGTATACATACATTTGTTGATGCGAGTAAATTAGCTTATGCCGCAGTGATTTTTATAAGAGTACAAGAGGCTCGGACGTAAAAGTGTATTTTGTCCAAGCAAAGACTAGAGTCGCACGTGCGGTTAAGAGTAACATGAATAAATCGTCGAGTTATTGCAATAAATTTTTAATAAACTTTAATTAATTAATATTTCATTAATTTGTATTTAATGAATATTAATGAATTTAACCCTCTGCCGGTCAGACTGACCGTTATCGTCAAATATCGTCAAATGAGGTTTACGGGGAGGGAGTAACCAATCACACTGCTCACTTACACGAACTCTTCTGTGTAGTGTGACTCAAGCGAATTCGAGACTTTGGGGTAAGTTGCACATGAATTATTTTGAGTAGCTAAAACGTATAATTTAATTAATATCATAAAATTTTTCGCCGAAAGGGGACTTAGACCACTTATTCAGTTAGAAATGGTTACGACCTGAATACACACGCACTTCATATCAGTGAGGTGACCACTCTGTACTAGGGTGCCTCATGAAATACTTTTTTTTTTATTTTCTAAAACATTGAATCTGAAATTTCTTTCTTTTGGTGAGAAAATGATTCCCTATTTTTTTTTTTTTTTTTTTTTTTTTTTTTTAAACAAATATTTAGAGGTGGCTATGGCGTGTTTCATCACGAATATTCGATTTTGCGAAGTTTTTGAATTTTAATTTCTACAATTTAAATTATTCCATCTTGTGCAATAAAGAGAATAATTTAAAAAATTTAAGGTAGGTATTAGCACCCTTTGTTTGTGGCGCTGCTTTTTTAATTTAATATAATAAATTAAAGGTCTCTACAAATAGCGCACAAAGGACCCTAATAAAGATAATTTTAATAAATAAAATTCGATAATATTTAAGATACTTAAGAGAAACTTTAAAGAGAATTTAAACAAATTTTAAGATATTCGGGCGCCAGTCCTTTCTTGGGACAAAGATAAATTGAATCGACCAAAATATGCGAAAAAGATAAAGTGATAACGGGTTGTGGGCGAACTTTTCCTTTAGGAAATATTCTCGTTACCGGTAATATTTCTTTTTGCCTGAAAAAGAAAATAGAATTTTGGGAACAAGGAGTTTACGTTTGGAAGGATTGGTGGTTCTGAAAAGGACCGTTTGGTTTTTTGGAAAGGGGAAGAATGATGCTGCAGGAAGTCCTTAAAAGGACTCCTGAGGAAGAGCAGGTTTCTTTTGAAGGTCGATGGAGATGGGGAAATCACACGCGTTGCTGTCACTTAAAGTGACAGGTCGTCTTTTCCGACGAACTATTGCCACATATTTCTTAGGATTCTGATTTTCTTTGTCTTCCTTCGGTCGGATGGGAGAGACTTCCGGAACCTCGGGTTCAATCCCCAAGAGAGAGGTCCAGCTTGGCGGATGGGAATAGTCTTCTGGACACCACTGGGTCGTTATATCTTCTTCTGGTCTCTTCGGGGAGGGAGGAGGAGTTTTGAACCAGGAGGATCTCCCGGGGCTCAGGTCCAGATAGGGAGTGGTAACGTTGAGTGGGTCCGGAAGGCGAATGTGTCTCGGAAGAGACACACTCGATTGTCAATTTTCGGAGTAGCTGTCTATGCCAAGGTTCGTAGAGATGGAAGGTTGTGACGGGAACCAAGTGATGGGAACCACGGTGGGTGCACCCTGCTTAATGCGGTACGTGGCGGTGGTAGGATTTAGGGCCAACAACTCGTACTCCAAATGTGGATTTGACTAGGAGGCATGCAGGGTATTGAGGAAATAAGGAACTCTGAGGAATAGGGTTAAAGACTTTTTATTTAAAGTTTAGGTGTTTACACACTGGGAGCTAGGGAGGGACTGTGTCGATTCGCGTTCCGATGCGCGCTTTTATGCATCCGGCCATCGTCGGAGATTGGCCTTTGCGAAAAGAGTGGGGTCACCTTGCGGTGATTGGTTCCTCGCAAAATGGTGGAGTATTTTCGGAGTGACACCAAAGTGGGGGCGAGATTTTTGACTCTGACAAGAGCGCGGACGATGAAGAGATCTCGTAGTTGCGTTTTATGGACTTAGAAATATTTTCATAAGATAAGAAAATATTTCTAAGTCGGTTGACAGGTGGAGATTAGGATGCCCAATGTAGGAAAAGAAAATAATATTGGAGCGAGTTGCTAAAAGCAAATATAGCGGATATCAAAAGATATAGGAATCTCTATTCCCAAAAGATATACAATAACGAGATAAAAGAAAACGGTAGGGGTTTTTAAAATTATAAAGCTCATATTTAAAATAGTACAACCAATTACAATGGTCGATTTAATTTCAGCAAGATTTGACAAAATAAAATCTGTACAACGTTATAAAAGGATTCCAGAACAAATAACAAAGATAATTTAAAATAAATTCTGCACAATATTATAAAAGAATTCCAGAGTAAATGACAAAGATAATTTAAGCATGAAAGAACGGTAAAATCATAGTTTTCAGATATTGGTTGGCAAACTTAAATCAAAAATACATATTTATAATCCATAATTTACAGAGTAAATAACATAGCTAGTTAAATAAATATGACTTCTAAAATCGATAAAAAGGGTTTTTATAATAGCACGGTAGGAATTTCATATTTACCAGAAAAAGGGGGAATTAATAATGGCACGAGAGGAATTTTGAATTTAACAGAAAAGGGACATTTATAATGGTTCGGTAGGATTTTCTTATTTAGTAGAAAAAGGGGCACTGAAAATGGTACGATAGGAATTTAGAATTTAACTGAAAAAGGTACGATATTTTGGGAGGGCAGATTTCAAAATTGGGGAAGTTGTAATACATTCTCTGGTTTAAGATACAAGAATTCTGGCGGTTAAACTTCATAATAAATAAGATATTCACAAATATTGGAAACTCAAGCGATTAAATTTTAGGTTTTCGGCACTCCAGATCGTTAAGAAAATTTACAGATACATCATATTAAAAACAACAAAATTTATAATAATTCAAGAGATAATTTAATAAACAAATAGATTACAACTCAAAGATAGCACTTTAAATACTTTAATAATTCAGCCAAGGAGCGAAGATATGATATAAAATTGTAAAAGGTACACAAGAAAAGATAAAATCAATAAAATCTTGGCTAAATCTTCGGAAGAAGGTCGAATCCTACCTTAATAGAGAAGACTTCGAAGATGATGATCAAAATCGAGAGGCAAAATGTCAGATAGCGACAAAAGGTAACTTGAACTTAAGAAAATTTGAGAGCTGCGTGCTGACACGTCGAGTTCACAAGGTAAAAGAGAAAGTTCGCACGCACGCTACTTGATTAGTATAACTCGAGGAATTAAGTGATTAGGGAAGGGCTGATGCGCATTAGACTAATTTTTAAAGCTTCTCATGGTCAAGAGAAGGAAAGCTGATGAGATCCACTTCCGATTCGTCCATCCGATATCCATTCTCCTTCTTCTTTATTACCCCTTATCAGCCGCTGTAGATAAACAAAGAGATTCCGAACTCTTTCGAACGAGAGGGAGTTAGAGGCAATAATCCTGCCTACGATGATTTCAGGGCCGGCTGTATTTCTTCGACGAGTTGGAGAACGAGAAACCCTTGCTTCTTCGATACTCCAGAGATAAAGATATAAGATAAAAGGCATTATTAGCCACGATATATCTGTTCAGTAACAGAAAGCGATAAAGATAATTTTTAGGCGAGATTA
>JAUESH010007566.1:0-17387 GCA_032275165.1 Synergus magnus
GTGAAGCCAGGAAAGTTGGTTATTTTACCTTCTACATTTATTGGAGGTTCACGATTATATCAATATTGTTTGAATAATTTTGATCATATCAATATCATATCGTTTATCAATATCATATCATATCAATATTGTTTGAATAATTTTGAATTTAAATCAATATTTTAAATTATTTAATTAAAAGTGTTTTAAAGCAATAAGAAACGAATCGCGCGCGTGGCGCGCGCGTTATTCTTGCTAGTCCATAATAATAATAGACGATAATCTTTTTTAAAAATGGCACTTTTCATTGTTTATCATCTTCTCCATCCTAAAAAGTAATAGACCATAATTATTTTAAAAAATGGTACTTTTCATTGTTCATCATCTTCTCCACGAAATATCCTCAAAATTTGCTTTCTTTTTCTTTACATGGCGCAATAAAGAGCTTTTATCAATGCCATGTTCTCGGGCAGCCGATCGTGTGCCTTTATTTTCTAACAAACAAATTTTAATGGCTTGAAGTAGCGCATTAAAATCCTTTGTTAGAGGTTCGGTTGTCCTTTTCGGAGTTGATATTGCTAAAAATTAAGAAAATGGATCAAAACATCAGTTAAATGGTAAACAAACACTTTATGCTGACAAAAATGACGATATTTGACAGTTGTATACGCTTTCAATTGTATACACTGGGAAAAATAAAGTGTCTCAGAACCAAAACATGACGCCATTATGAGGATGACAACAAAAAAATTTTTCCAACCGTGTATTGGTATTATGTAATATTGCATCACACACTATGAGAAAAACACTAAATGCTAATGCATTCCACTTACCTTTTTCAATTGATTCACTCGATAAAATGGCTCTGAAAAAAGTCAAAAAAAGTTTTGTCACTCGATTTTTGCACACGATATTTGCAGCTGATGCGATAATGTGTCTATTCACTTCGGTGTGAGCACAAACCAAGCTCAGGCCAAGAGAAGTTCGGCAGTAGTCAGGTCGGCCAATTTTGATATTGCACGACAGAGAAAATCGACTGTCTCACAACTAAATCCTCTCCCCTATATCTCTGGCAAAACTTCAACGATGGAATTTTATGACAGCGATGGGTTGTAAACTTCCTTCAACGATGGAGCTCAAAGACAACGATGGTTTGATTTTCAAATTTTGCACGCATTCCGCATTGTTAAAAGTCTCTCTCTCTTCAGCCATAGATATGAAAGACAACGAAAGGTTGCAAACTTCTCTCTCAGCGATGGAATTTATTTCAAAAACAACGATGGAACTTTTGTTTTCTTTCTCTCTTATAGTTTTGCTTTCTCCTACTACTACCTTTCAAACCCTAACTTCTACTTACTCATCCCTTTTCTTATAATTTTTCCAGCCCTTACTTCTGCCTTCCCAACCCTGTTTTTCTTACAATTTTTCTTTATACTTCTACATTCCCAACCCTTTTTTCTTTCTACCTTTCTTAATTAAAATATAGGGTGGTTATAAGTTTCATTTTCAAATCTCCTAACAGAAAAGTATTTAAAATTTTACTTTAAATCGTTTTAAATTGTTTAAATTCTTTAAAAATCTCTTAAGAATTTATTTAAATTCTCTCAAATTCTTTAAATCTTTTTTAAATAAATTATAAAAACTATATGTGTGATTAAAAAAAAGAATAAACAAAATAAATATAAAAAATTTTTTTTTATACTTAAAAATTTTCTTTTACCGTCAGAAAATTATAATTTACATGTGTTTCACATTTTCTTTATTTATTTTCAGACCCATTTTTTGTGTTGCCGTTCTTTTTCGCGCTGTTGGATCCTCCACTGCCGCCACTGTCATTATTTTCCTCTTTAGCACTACCCGATGTAGTGCTGTTGATGGCGCTGGTCTTGGCGATGATGTTGGTGGTGGTAGTGACGGCGGTGTAGAAGGAGACAAAGGTGGCCATGGCGTTTGCGTTGAAATCTGAAACTTAAAATTATTTTTAAAATTATATACATATATATTAATTATTTAATATTTTATATAAAATTATACATAAATATTATTTATTTAATATTTTATATAAAATTTTAAAAAAGAAACTTTAAAATGAAAAAAGTTTACCTCTCTTAGTATTTTTGGAGCACCTCTGCTGCTGCTGCAGCAGCAGCAAGAATGACAATTCTGAAAAAAAAAGAAGTCTCAGTTAATCATCCAATCCGATTAACCGAGACTTCTTTTTAAAAACTCCACCACTGATAATAGCACACAGTGTTTGAGGGGATTGGGGGGTATCATTGAGCCTCAACTCCCTCATCTAAATATGGTATCGTGTTGTGAAATGTAAAAAAAAAACATTTGACAAAAAAAAAGGGGGGGGAGTCAAATTTTACACAAATCTAATACATTTTCTGATGAGAATATAAAAAAATTGTGCGTCACGGGGCTTGAGGGAAAAAGTTAGGAAGCATTGACAATAGATCTATGTAGCTCACGGTACCTGAGGAGGTGAAGAAAGGTACCTGTCACCGGGCCTCACCTCCCCCATCTAAATATGCGACCGACGCATATAAATCACTTGTGAGAAACATTCAAATACGAGGCTTGAGGACAGGTGCCTTTCCTCTCCCCTCAGGCACCGTGAAATACATAGATCTATTGTCAACCGGACATATAAACACTTCACTACACTACACGATGACACTGATTGCGTTAGTCACATATTTAAATGAGAAGAAGCTAGGTGTGATAGGTACCTTTTCTCAATTCCTTAGGCCCCGTAACGCGGAATTTCCTAAACATTTCATTGCAATACACGATAACACTGCGTAGCATGGGGCAGTGGTGGAGTTTTTAAAGGGTTTGCGTCTCAGTTAAACGAATTATAAGATTAACCCGAACTACACTGCAAAACACTACACTTCCCAGCATTTACATTATCCATGCTGGTTTCTGATGAGCAACTGAGCTCCGCTGCCGCGCTGCCTCACATTTATGTGCTGCCCCATGGATATTTCAAGAACTAACGTACATACATTTCTTGTACGTTAATAGAAATTTAATGGAAATAAACATTAAAGAAAGCTATTTTAGCTTTTTTAATGTTTTTATTTTTTTATTATTATGCTGAAAGCATCTTTTAATAGTTCAGAGGCAAAATCAGTTGAAAAATAATTGAAAAATAAATTGCGCATGTTATAGAAAATTCGATGCACGTTTCCAGAACTGACATGTGCAATTATTTAAATAAGCATTTCCTGCAATATATATTAAAAAAGCTATTATTTATAATAGATAATTACATAAATAATTTAAATAATAACTTTTTAATATTTAACAATGCTGACAGGAGAAAATCAATTGGGAAAATCAATTGCGCATGTCATAGAAATTCGATGCACATTCATAAATAATTATAAATATTATTTTAATTATTAGATTGACTTAAAATCATATAAATAATGGTCATATAATTGATTTAAAAAAAATCAATATATCGATTGATCATTCTAGATCGGGTGGTATCCTTGTATTACCATGTACCACCTAAAATTAGTTGACTCACTCGGTCGGTAAAACAGTTACCTGTCATTATCGATCGAGGCATGATTGGGCGTCAGTGACCGGCCGTACCGACTGATGGTAAAACAGGGAAAACAGAGTACTACGTAGAAGTGTCCTCGAACTGTCATCATGGACGTAAGAATTAACGGGGTGGAGCACTAACCTGCGGGGTCTGGCAACGGGTAAGGGGATGACGCAGACAACGCCTACTCTCCCTACTCCTTCGGGGGGCCACTCAGTATTGGTCCGTTGATTTGAGTTGTTTGAAAGTGCAGTGTTGTTTGTAAATAGTAAACAAATTAATATTATCGTATCGAAATGAAGGCGAAAAAGCATATAACAGGGAAATGTGTGGTGAAAAGTTGTAAAAACGCTTCAAAATGTACGACGAACAAGAAAAGTGGGATAGAAATCGTAGAAAAGTGACTTATCATCCATCGGTAAGTTATTTGATCTTGAGGTTATGTTTGGCTCTAAAACGTTATAATATCACTAATATCAGTAATTAATTTATTTTAAGCATAAATTTAAAAATTGGAAGTGTAAACAATTTTTTTAAAGTAAAAATAACAAAAAATTAGGTATAGTAAATTTCAGTCGGATAGTATAACGATTTTAGTTGGACGTTTTAAGCATGAATTTGTAACTTCAAAGCGTAAAAAAAATTTCTTTATATGGGGGATTTTTTCTCAAGTGTACCTACTTTGAAAACCGAGGTCATCCGCTCGGGCTCATATTTGCACAAAGTTTAGTCCTATTGGGTAGCAGTAACCATACCAAATTTGAACAAGATCGGTCAAAAACTTTCCGAGATGGAGGGGATGAAAGTTTTGGGATTTTCGTGGATATCGTCTACTTTGACAATTTTTAACTCTTATAATAGTGATGAAAAAAATGTTGTCTAGTACAGTTTCGATAGGGTTTTTCACGCTCTTTCGATTGGTCCTACGAATTTTTTCAAAAAATAAATATTTGACCTTCAAAAATGAAGGTCAAAACTAAATTTGACTTTTTCTCATAAAACGGTATTTAAAAAAAAATTTTTTTTGGTCTTAAAAGAAAGCTTGGGTTTTTTTCTATAAGACTATGTAGATTAGAAAGAAGGATTCAAATTTTTTATTCATGAAAATAAAGCCACAATTAAAAATTTTTGCGCCAATTACTTAATAATATTTATATTTGGGGGGGGCAGCGTGACGAAAGGGTTAAATAAACTACGGTACATTAAAACTGATTGTGCTAAACAGGAAAACTATCGCTTTCAAATGCGCTCATATGCGCCAAAAAATTTTTTCTTACATCTTGAAAATTTCACGCGTTACAGACTTATTAAACCCTCCTTAAATGGTAACCCGAGAGAAAAAAATCTATCAATTACAAAATTACGCATACCACTCCTGTACACCTTCAAATGCGCTCAAATGCGCCAATGTTCGTTATTCAAAAAAATAATAATGAAGGAAGATACAAAGGTCGAACTATTCTTACAAAAGTGATAACCATCGAAATAAAATTTCAAAATATTTAAATTGAATACGGGTTACTGAGATAGGATTTCATATGCGCTCAAATGCGCCAATGTTCATTGTTCAAAAAAATAATAATGAAGGAAGATACAAAGGCCAAACTATTTTTAAAAATGAGATGACCATCGAAATAAAATTTCAAAATATTTAAATTTCATATGGGGTATTCGGATAGGATTTCAAATACGCTCATATGCGCCACCGCAAAAAATATAAAAAAAAAAACATTATTACCCTCTCTGATAGACCTTATCATTAATGCACACTACCCTCCTATGAACAAAAATTTTTAGTTTGCAATAGAAAACTCGATGTTGCGGTTTCCCCTTAGAGTTTCAATTGCGCTCATATGCGCCACAGCGATAAACATCAAAAAACCCTTATGACCCCTCTGGTAGACCTTATCATTAATGTACACTACCCTCCTTCAAAAAAACATTTTTAGTTTGCAATACAAAACTTGATGACGCGCTTTCCCCATAGAGTTTCAAATGCGCTCATATGCGCCACCGCAAAAAATATCAAAAAAACCCTTATTACCCCCTCTGATAGACCTTATCATTAATGCACACTACCCTCCTTCAAACAAACATTTTTAGTTTGCAATAGAAAACTCGAAGATGCGGTTTCCCCTTAGGGTTTCAAATACGCTCATATGCGACACCACGAAAAACATCAAAAAACGTTTATTACCCCCTCTGATAGACCTTATCATTAGCGCACACTACCCTCCTATGAACAAACATTTTTAGTTTGCAATAGAAAACTCGAAGATGCGGTTTCCCCTTAAGGTTTCAATTGCGCTCATATGCGCCACCGCGATAAACATCAAAAAACCCTTATCACCCCTCTGGTAGACCTTATCATTAACGCTCACTACCCTCCTATGAACAAACATTTTTCGTTTGTAATAGAAAACACGATGACGCGCTTTCCCCATCGAGTTTCAAATGCGCTCATATGCGCCACCGCGAAAAAAATCAAAAAACTCTTATCACCCCTCTGGTACATCTTATCATTAATGCACACTACCCTCCTATGAATAAACATATTTAATTTGCAATAGAAAACTCGATGACGCGGTTCCCCTTAGGGTTTCAAATGCGGTCATATGCGCCACCGCGAAAAACATCAAAAATCTCTTATGACCCCTCTGGTAGACCTTATCATTAACGCTCACTACCCTCCTTCAAACAAAAATTTATAGTTTGCAATGTAAAATTCGATGACGCGCTTTCCCCATAGGGTTTCAAATGCGCTCATATGCGCCACCGCGAATAAAATCAAAAAACCCTTATCACCCCTCTGGTAGACCTTATCATTAACGCACACTACACTCCTATGAACAAACATTTTTAGTTTGCAATAGAAAACTCGATGACGCGGTTTCCCCTTAGGGTTTCATATGCGGTCATATGCGCCACCGCGAAAAACATCAAAAAACCCTTATCACCCCTCTGGTAGACCTTATCATTAATGCTCACTACCCTCCTTCGAACAAAAATTTTTAGCTTGCAATATAAAACTCGATGACGCGCTTTCCCTACAGAGTTTCGAATGCGCTCATAGTCTAACGTATGCTCCTTTTGCAATTTTTACCTCAGAATCGAATGTCGCTATTATTCTTTCCGTATATTGCATTAATAAACATTTTTAAACAATAAAAAATTTTTTGAAAAAAGTGACACTTATACGGATATTCAGCGACACACTTCACAAAATGATATGGGGCTAGTATGTATTAATTTTTCGCGTTGGCGCATATGAGCGCATTTGAAACCCAATGGAGAAAGCGCGTCATCGAGTTTTATGTTGCAAACTAAAAATGTTTGTTCAAAGGAGGGTAGTGTGCATTAATGATAGGGTCTACCAGAGGGGTGATAATGGTTTTTGACGTTTTCCGCGGTGGCGCATATTAGCGCATTTGAAACTCTATAGGGAAAGCGCGTCATCGAGTTTTCTATTGCAAACTAAAAATATTTGTTCGAAGGAGGGTAGTGTGCATTAATGATAAGGTCTACCAGAGGGGTCATAAGGGTTTTTTGATGTTTTTCGCGGTGGCGCATATGAGCGCATTTGAAACCTTAAGGGGAAACCGCATCGTCAAGTTTTCTATTGCAAACTAAAAATGTTTGTTCGAAGGAGGGTAGTGTGCATTAATGATAAGGTCTATCAGAGGCGGTATTAAGGGTTTTTTGAAGTTTTTCGCGTTGGCGCATATGAGTGCATTTGAAACCCTATGGGGAAAGCGCGTCATCGAGTTTTATATTGCAAACTAAAAATGTTTGTTCGAAGGAGGGTAGTGAGCATTAATGATAAGGTCTATCAGAGGGGTGATAAGGGTGTTTTTGATATTTTTTGCGGTAGCGCATATGAGCGCATTTGAAATCCTATCCGAATACCCCTTTTTAAATTTAAATATTTTAAAATTTTATTTCCATGGTCATCTCTTTTTTAAAAATAGTTTGGCCATTGTATCTACCTTCATTATTATTTTTTTGAATAACGAACATTGGCGCATTTGAGCGCATTTGAAGGTGTACAGGAGTGGTATGCGTAATTTTGTAATTGATAGATTTTTTTCTCTCGGGTTACCATTTAAGGAGGGTTTAATAAGTCTGTAACGCGTGAAATTTTCAAGATGTAAGAAAAAATTTTTTGGCGCATATGAGCGCATTTGAAAGCGATAGTTTTCCTGTTTAGTACAATCAGTTTATTGTACCGTACTTTATTTAACCCTTTCGTCACGCTGCCCCCCCCCAAAAAAAATATAAATATTATTAAGTAATTGGCGCAAAAAATTTTAATATTGGCGCATATTAGCGCATTTAAAGTTATTTAGAATGGTGTTGACGAAATTTATAAAATATCATTATTTACGGAAAATTGCACCAGCCCCCCCCCCCATTTTGAGTTTGAATAACTCGTTTTACAGGGTGGCGCAAAACTTTTAATTTATGGCGCATAATAGCGCATTTGAAGATCTTCAGGATCATATAGCACAAAAACTGTTTGCACAATTGGAGGGGGGGCTACCGTGTCGTCAGCCCCCCCCGTAACCCCGCCTGTATCTTCTAAGGTTTTCTGGCGCAAAATTTTTCAGTAATGGCGCATAAGAGCGCATTTACAGCGCAATAACTTAGGCTATGTAGGAGTTTCGAATTATTAGTGGGGGGGGCTGGTGCAACTGACCTAAATATACTAGCATATATTATTACTTTTCTTAAAAACAATACCATGAATGCACCACAGTGCGCCGCGGGGCTTGAGCGCCAGCGTCAAGCGCGTACCGGAGTACTCAACGGTTATTTTCATGAATAAAAAATTTGAATCCCACTTTCTAATCTACATAGTCTTATAGGAAAAAACCCAAGCTTTCTTTTAAGACCAAAAAAATTTTTTTTTTAAATACCGTTTTATGAGAATGCGTGGGATCAATCGAAAGAGCGTGAAAAACCCTATCGAAACTGTACTAAACAAAATTTTTTTCATCGCTATTATAAGAGTTAAAAATTGCCCAAATAGACGATATCCACGAAAATCCCAAAACTTTCATCCCCTCCAACTCGGAAAGTTTTTGACCGATCTTGTTCAAATTTGGTGTGGTTACTGCTGCCCAATAGGACTAAACTTTGTGTAAATTTGAGCCCGATCGGATGACCTCGGTTTCCAAAGTGGGTACACTTGATAAAAAAATCCCCCATATATATAACCAATTAAAAGTCATTATAACTAATAAGAATCAAATTTTCTCCAGAAAATGAGCTCTCGCTACCAAACGTTTATGGTTTGGAATTCTCGATCAAGGAGGGATTAACGCAATGATCTTGCGCAATTTTAACAGTGCATATCCAAATTTGATTCGGCGAGACTTTTTAAAAGAGCTTATAAAAGGACTCGTCAAACGACACTTACGAGTACGACTCGCTATTCCGACCCTTCGTCGGGATTTGCGTGTGTCAATCTAGACCATCCTCGAAGAACAGGCACCTCCACCAAGAAGTGCTTTGACAGACAAAAAACAGGCGCGATGTGTTCTGTGTCCTCGAGTTGCGGACAGAAAAACGAAAACTTGCTGTGAACGGTGTCATCATGCAGTTTGTGAGGAGCACAGGGCCGTCCTGTGCTCTAATTGCTCCGCTGTAGATTGAATATACATATTTTTATTATTTCCTCATTTTTGAATATTTATAACCATTTTTGTTTATTTATAATAAATCTGAATTTTAATAATCAATTTTACTAGTATTTTTTAAAATTTTTACCATTTGTCAGATTCCTCTAATTCCCACCACTTCGTATGCTCAAATAATTATGTTTTTTTAAGTAAAAGTAAAAGTGGCTTATACGCTCTTAAAGTGTGACTATTCTTCTTTTGAAATCCGTTTTTTTTTTAAATCGGTCATATTGTTGAGAAACTACGTTATTTTTCATAAACAACGGCAATTTGGGAAATTTTTAGGTTAGTTGACCATTAGAGGATGAGCCAGCTCAGTTTATCAGTCTAGGGTTAATTTTCAAACATAAATATGAATTTTATACAAAAATGTAGAAGTTTTAACTAAAAAATATGATTTTTTGATAAGAAAGGTTATTTTCTGACAAATAGTTTAATATTTTTAAAAAATAATAATAATAAATAATAATAGCCAAATGAGAACCAAACCAAAGATAATATGGTCAAAAGGCGAAAGCCAAAGAGAAAATAAACGCTAAAATAAACGCCCAAATAATCGCGCCACACTGAAATAAGACATTCAAACAAATTATTAGAACACCGATCACCTTTTATACGCGGCACAAGTAGACTCAGAAGAATTAGGAACCTTACCTCTCAGAGCTAGTCTGAGTGCGAGAGCGTGGCGCGAAATTATGCCTAATCAGGCTGAGAATCGATTAATATCTGATCTCTCTGATGATCCGCGCTCGCTCATCGCCTCGGTTTTCCAATTTTCCTTACTCTTGGCGATTTAGGCGTAAGGTGATTGGTTGCTAATTACAAGCATCCATCCATACTTCATTCGTAATAATATTTAAAACCGCTAAATATAATCTAATCGCCTTATAATGATCTTTATTAAGTTGCCAACAAAAATAAATAGTATCAAGGCCTCTTAGTTTCTGAAAATATAAAAAGAAAATTCTTTCTTGACTAGCAATATTTTTCATCTTGGAAGGTAGGTTGCGAAAATATTTCTTTTTTTGCTCTTTTCTTTCATAAAATAATATTATCAGACGAGGTCGCCTCCCATATGAATCTTTTTTAACGACATAGGCATTGTGTTTCAATCGCGTGCACGCCAAGATGTACTCGTATAGTATCAGTATAACTACTAAACCGGAATACTGTTTCTGTACCACTCTTTTTGAACAGGTTATTTTCTCGAATCCTTGAAAAAACTACTTGAAAAGTTTATAAGCATTTTTTTTTAAATTAAATATAGTGTCAATGACATGTATAAAAAATAACGTTGCAGCTAGTATTATATAATAAAGCATGTTTAATCGTAAAAGCATATATATTCAAAGTATAAATATTATATTATACTTTTACATTGGACATATTGTTTGATCTAAGATGTTTTAAAAAATCTTTGTGTGATTAAACTTATAATGATTTGAAAAATATAACTGTGTAAAGTAGATGAAAAGTTAAACGATTTTTGAAAAGAAAATTTTAACTTTTGGTGCCGTAGGTAAGTGGGGAAAAAAAATTTCGGCTCTGCTTTTCGAAACTTTGTTTATGTGGCTGATGACTCATATCATGTCTTCATTCATTCATTATCAGTTAGATTTATAAAAATCTACCTACGTGTGCAGTGTCATCATGAAAAAAGTTTCGAAAAGCAGAGCCGAAATCTTTTTTTCCCCACTTTACCTCACTGTCGCAAGTAAGGGTTAAGAGTTGCGCATGTTCCTCTTTAAGTGACTATTTTTTCCGGGTATATCTACGAGGAAAACTGCTCTTTCGTTTTCTTAAAATGCAGTCGTGCGCCCTTACGAATTTATATTCTCAGAAGCGAAAGGAAAATGGGGTCTTGGAGTGAAAGAATGGTATCTTTCTTCATAAAACGTTCCACCTTCCTGTGGAGCTCTAAGCGTTAAAGCTTGGACCCAGGTGAGGAGTTTCCCGCAGAAACGTCTTAATTAGTGTTTTTCGTCCACTCCAGCCAAGCGGCGAGGCAGTGACAGTGCCTGTAAAATTCTCATCGACGTAAAAACATCCTTGTGCAGCAGTGTTGCTCCTATCTCGAGCTGAAGAGAAAGGATGCTTCGTCCACAGCCACCTTCGTCGAGAAAACCATTATCGCAAACTGCAAGCGCATCTTAATTATATTCACCCAGAGTATCTATCAGAGCTCCTCTTCCACTCGGTAACTTCAGAATGCAAGTTGCTAGAAGCCAAAAAGGATGGTCCAACGTTTTGTAATGAAATCCTTCACGTTCCAAGCACGGAATTCACCCTTTACCTCGACATTCTCACTTGAAACTCGTTATATACAGAGCAATCAATTCTTGGAAGTTGGAACTTTTACATTTAGATTTTACATTTACTGGAAATGTCAATTTGTCAATAATTTATGCTTATGATAATTTTTTTAAGTCTTATGCTGTGAGTTGTGACGTTGCAATATTTTTGCAAGTCGCAAACAAAAATTTTGTGAGATTAAAATGATTTTTTTATTGACTTACAATTAGTTAAATTCCATGAAATTCCATTCAATTTCATTAAATTTCTTTTAATTCAAATCATTTTTGATCAATTCAGTTGGATTCCATTCATTTTAATTTAATTCCATCAAATTCTGTTAAATTTAGTTATTCGAAACCTTTCAGGTCTGAATTTCTTCTTCTGAATCATATTCCTGATTTCGAATTTGAAGTCAATAATTCAAAATGGCGGGCATAAATATGACTGACCAGACATACAGACGTTCAGTTCATATTATAATAGATAATCACATTTGCGTTTGAAATTGGTGTAGATTTTATCTTTAGCAAATAATAAATTATTACAGACTGGCATTTTTTTAGACCAAATTGCCCCAAATGATTATCTTTTATAGGAATTGTTTTGAAGATGCACGCACTTGACTTTCCCCATTCCGAGTTGCAACTGCCTCATTGCGACGGATGCAGATTGCAAATCTGAATTGTTTTTATGAATCTCGGAACGTGATCGAGCGCCGATATAACGGATTCTTCTAACCAAGCCTGTAATTTGCTGACCGACCATGTACGGCTTGTGAAATAATACGCACCGGGCACTGCAACGCGGTTTAAACCAATCTGTAACCGATAAGAAAAATCCTCGTTACCCTCCCAATAACCATTCGCAGTGTTATTTCGTCGCTGTGACGTGGTAAAATTTATTTAAAATTTTACAGCTCACAAAGTACAATATTTTTCGAATTTTATTTAAAGCCTTTATTTTATTTCAAAATATCGGAAGCTGCGCGGTATTTTGAGACTTGACCAAATAATTTAGACCCTTAATTATAAGAACTAATTCCCTTTAAATTTTCTCCCTTTTATGTAATTTCATCCTCGAGTTCAAAATCATCGTTCAATTATGGAAAAGAAGACTTCAAGATTTGATTTGGAATTATTTGAGACGAAAATACTATTTCCTATGAGTTATGGCCAATGTCGCAAGGGCGGCTCTATCGTAGTTTTTGTGGGTTCGGTTTTTTTCGGTACTTTTCGGCTCAATTCGGCAATGCCGCTACGTTTAAACGGATTATTTCGGCCACATGCCACGAGGCGGCGCAATACATTCTGCTTTGTTCGAGCGAAAATTTGACATTTTTTAATTATTATGGATTATTTATTTATTCTCGAGGACTGAAAGTAACTAAAAGTCCCCATTTGAAAATATTCTTAGTACATTTAATTTATTGGTATTACTTAAAAAATGTAAAATATAGTGTTATACGAATAAAGAATGAACAAGTCACTGAAAAGATGATAAAGATATTGATTAAAAATCCTAAACTTGAAATTTCATCTTTTTATTTTTATCATGAAAGCTTGTGAAAACTTAAAAAATAAAGAGTTTTCTTTTTATATTTTATATTTAAAAAAATAGAACTAAAAAATACTTAAATATAATATCAAAAAATTATTAGTGTCTCCACTGAATTAGAAAAATAACGAATTATTAAATTCCCCAAAATTCCTCAATTTCCGAATTTATTATTTGTTGAATTATATATAATTACATAAAAGTATTTTAATTAACATAGTTAGGTTTTATTCTTACATATTAAAATTAAATAAATAATTCATTAATTACAAAAAAAAATTGTAATTGCCCAAATATATATATAAATTTCGGTATTTACATTAATTCGGTACTTATATTTTTTGTTAATTTGTGTATTCGGTATTTATTTTTTCGATATTTTTGGTTAGTCCCAGAATATCTGGTAATTGGAAAAAAATTATGTCTCAAAACCATAAAAATAGTTTGCAGTGAAAGTATCCTATCTTAAAAAAGTGCACGCCTATCCTTGATTTATTTCAGCCCAAACAATCTTGCCCTCTACATTTTCAATTTTTTTTCGTTTCTAGGATGAGTAAAAATTTAAAAATTGCTAGGCTCATTGTCGAAAAATTTAAAAATAAAAAAAATGTTTTTATTTAAAAAACATTTTTTTCGTAAGTAAGGTTGGGTTTTCTGCACAGTTTTCAATTTTCATTTTTCATTTATAGAATGAAGAAACACTAATATTAAATGAAAAAAGTGCGCAATTTATACTTATAATAAAAAAAAATTTTTATTCGAAAATTTTCTTTTTATTAAGAAACTAACTTACAGGCAGTCTCTAAATATGATTTCTGCCATTTAAAACATGAATCTTTAATAGATTTATTTATAACGTTATAACTAGATTGAGTGCAGAGTGTTGTATTCACACAGACACTTTGTAATTTTCCCAGATAGTTTTAAAATCAAAATGAACTGGCTCCATTGCCTGCTCACTGTAAAATCCTAAGCATTACAGCTTTTCTTATCAAAACTCTTCTATATGGTAGAAAACTGCTTAAAAGTTAAATTCTAAATAAAAAAAAATACTTATTTGAATAAAAAAATTATTTTTTTTTATCGTGCACACTTTTCTCATTTAATATAATGCTTCTGCATTTTAAAAATGAAAAAGAAATTGAAAACTGCGAAGAAAACCCAACCTTATGAAAAAAAATGTCTTGTAAATAAAAACATTTTTTTTTAAATTTTTAAATTAAATTTTTTCAAAAATGAGTCTAGCGATTTCTTTATGTTTGGTTTTAAAATACTTCTTACTCATCCTAAATACGTGAATTGTGTGAATGTACCGAATTTAAAAACTATCTTCAGACTATTTGGAAAATTCCCGAAAAAAATTATTTCAATAAATAAATAAATAATTTAAATAACAATTTAAAAAAAAAATTTAAGTATGCTGCATTTTAAAAATATTTTTCAAACGTTTTTAGAGATATTTTCGGGAATTTTATTTTTTGGGGATTTTCAGTTGTACCTACAATATCAGCCTTTTTAGCATTTAGATTTCACGGGATTTTAAGTAATTTTAAGGGATTTACGAAATTTTATGGGATATTATAAGTAATTTTAAGGACTTTAAATGGATTCAAGGGATTTTACGAAATTTCGGTGGTTTTCAGCAATTTTAAGAGATTTAATATGAAATTCAATGAGATTTCACGGAATTTTGAGTGATTTTAAGAAATATCAAGTAACGAAATTTAAAGGAAATTCATAAGAATTTATAGGATTTTAAGTAATTTTAAGGGATACATAACGATAATTTGTGGAATTTTAAGGAATATCAAGTGATTTTACTAAACTTAATGAAATTTCACGAAGATTTTGAAGGATGTTAAGGGGAATTCAAGGAATTTTATGAAACTTATGTCTTGAAATTAGACAAGGAATTACAACTTTTATTTTGATTTGAAATAAAATAAATTGATTTGAAATTTATTTGATTTGAAATTGTTTAGTAAAAGATTTAGAAATCTTATTTTAGTAAAAGGAGTGCAAAACCGAGAAATTAATCGCGCGCGGATCGTAGTTGCTTGTTGAATAATAAATTCATAAAAATTATTGAATAAAAATTTAAAATTTTTCTAAATAAATTAATAAAAATTATTCAATTAAATTATTATTAATTAAAATAATTATAAACTAAATTAAATAATCATTGAATTAAACTTTAAATTCTTAAAAATTATTGAATAAAAATTGAAAAAAATTAAAAACGGCTGATATGCGAAAACAGTTGTTACCTACGTGTTATTACAAATAAAAAAATGGAATGACTTCGAAATCTATAGAATGACTCAAATCTCCCACCTCACGTCGTACATTTCATGGAAAAATTGCAAAGATTCATTGTTTGACGGGTCCTTTTATCGAGATCGGTTTCTCGATGGCAGAAATTGGGCTTAGTGTCTCTTTTTGGGAAAAAGAAAGAATTTTTGTTAAAAGGTGAATTTGATAAAGCTTTTGAGATTAGAGAACTCTTCAGTGAAGAACGAGAAGAAACGCTGGATTGGTGGCTATCTGCATGGTGCTGCCATCTAGATGCTTGGATTAATTGAAATATCAAATTCCCGCCAAGTATCAAGAGGGCAGCATCATGCAGATAGCCACCAATCCAGCAGTTCTTTCTCGCCCATATACACACTTAGGTTAAAAAATGCAACATGAAACCCTATACAGGGGAGACCGGGGCTAGTTGGCCATAACCTTTAAATAACTCGCATGCTGTGGCGCCGGAACAGGGGGACAGGGGGGTCACCCCCCATTTTGGTTGGGGGGGTCAAACAATGCCTTTTGCCCCCCCATATCTGAATGTACCTATGTCACTTGTTTATTTCAACATTTTTTGACCCCCCAAATAAGTTTCTTTCCGGTGCTACTGCTCGCTTGACATTCTTTAAAATCACTAAAAATGCATTGAAATCTTATGAAATCTCTTGCAAATCCTAAAACCTTTTTTAACTCTTTAAAAATTCCTTGAAATTCCGTAAAATCTTAAAATCCTTCTAAGTCTTTTGAAATCCCGTAAAATCTTTAGTAATTCTTTAATATCAGATGAAATTTCTTCGAAATCTTTTAAAATTCTTTAAAATACACGGAAAAAAATTTGGTGTAGTTGCTGCCCTTACTGGTAGAGATGCTGCGTTAAACGGAGGAGAGTTGCGCGACTTTCATTTGGGTACGATGCTCTCCCTCTGTGGGGCAGCAACTGCCCTTTTTGGTAGAGCAGTTGACTTTGTCGAGGGAGCACAGCGCTCCTTCCCCCAGAGGGACAGCAGTTACTCCACAAAAGTACAGCTGCTAACCGAAAATAGTGCTGCAATCGCCTTTTATTGTGGTGTCGCAGCAGCACTAGTGGTAGTGCAGCAACTCTACCAAATTTTTTTCCGTGTTCTTTAAATCATTTTGAATCGCTTAAATTTCATTGAAATTCCTTAAAATCACTTGAATTTCTCACCCATTTGTATTAAAAATCATTTTTTCACAATAAGTATACTATAAATATTTAAACCGAGTAACAGACCTAATAATTAAATTCAGTTTCTTTGATCTAAATTTGCCAATTTGCCAATACAGTTATTGGAACGAATTCTCGGAAATTTTTAAAATATTTTACAGATTATAAATATCGAATATGCTCGACTGCGTATTTCATTGCTCTATAATTAATTAACCAATAATATTCCTATTAAAATTTCACATTTATAGTATATAAGCGCTAGTACTGAATTCAGTATATTTAATCATATACATTAAGGTGGGCAAAATTTTTTTTTTTTTCGAAAGGCCTCATGTCCTAAAAGTTTCTACTGAATACCAGTAACTCACAGGCCAAGTTATAGATTTTAAAAAATATATTTAACGGGAGCGCATCGGCCATAAAGCTTAAAATCTAAAAAAACGTTAATTTTCACACTTCTATGAAAATATTTCTTATATTTGACAGGTCTAATCATTCAAATTAGTAAAATACTTCCTACTCAAGTCATTTTTTACACATACTGTACAGCATTAACAAGAAAAGGGCGATATTTATCCCGAAAATGAGAGCGAGAGATAATGCAAAGTGC
Source organism: Synergus magnus (assembly GCA_032275165.1). Lineage (NCBI taxonomy): Eukaryota > Metazoa > Arthropoda > Insecta > Hymenoptera > Cynipidae > Synergus > Synergus magnus. The sequence goes on from JAUESH010007566.1 coordinate 17,169, forward strand.
ATTTGCGGTGCATTTTATCACTTTAAGTTCATGTTTTCCCTGAAAAATCTTAATAATAGCTTTTTTTACATATTCATAGATTAAAATATTATTTTTGTTCGGTATAATCCCGTATTGAAGTCGTAACTTGTCTGATGATCGGATGCGTAACTAATTTCCTGAAGCTAAGCTCGGTATTGTGCTTTGCTCTCAAACTTCGGCATCGTTTTTCGAGCCTGT
>JAUESH010007604.1:0-17356 GCA_032275165.1 Synergus magnus
TATAGGTTTTAGGATGTTAGGGTCGTGGCGAGGGTCGGGGGATCGAATCCCCAGCGAGTGCGATTTTTCTAAGTGTGTGAGCGTGCGATTATATGTATAAGAAACTGTGTGAGTGATTGTGTAATTTGAAACATAAATTAAGTGCAGTTATTATATTTAAAACATTTTTTTTCCAATTTTTCATTACATTACATTATCTTTTTCGAGCTGATGCAATAAAACGCCTACCGAGATTCTATAACGCATGTATGAATCCCTATTTGATTTTCTTACTTTCGTTAAAACTCGATCTTGCACTGAGTACCTGACTGGCCAAACTTTCGTTGCTCTACCGCCCTACCGCCGATTCTAACGCGATCTTATACAGAGTCCCAGACTGACCAATCTTTCGTTACTCTAGCGCCAACCGTTGAGTCTGAATCTTCTAATACAATCTGTACCAGATGGCAATAAAAGGAGTTGAATTACTAGATTTATCTTATACTGGTTTTAAATTCGATTTCTCTCCGTGTAATTTGATCCCCAGAACACTAAAAAGCACAAAAATAACAATAAGAACACAAATTCAATTATTCATATATTATTCACACAAAATTTCAAATACTTACAAGAGTTAAAGCACCTTCAAAAAAGTGGCAAAATTTTCCGCCAACTTTAAAAACTCCATTAACTCCTTGCTCAGCAACCTGCTGACGTAACTCAGTATCCAAATCTGCTTATTGCTCTGCCGTAAGGACATACCACCACTGAGGTATTTCATAATACTTATCAAGAAAATTTATGTGAAACTCCCTCTCGAAAGATAGTAAAGGATCTTGCCATGGATCAATCCAACCACTCGAATTCACTTCATCCACTGAAACTGGATTCTCAATAACTTCCATATTTTTCTAAAAACTCTCAGACAAATAGTAAAACGGAACTTTTAAAACTGATGCCCTCTAAAAGATACACGAGAATTTATACAATCAAAATAAAGCCACTCCCATTAAAATCAATTAAACTAATCAATCAAAAAAATTTTTATTATCTACAGTCAGTGGTCAAACCACAAGAACTCATATCATAACTCTAAGAGTACTCTTTTTCTTTTTCTATCACCCTTTTTCGCTACTATCAAACTCATTAACATTTCACTATCTCACTTACCTCTATCTCTCTCTATTGCTATCAGTCTTTTTTCTATTTACTATTCTTTCATCAAAATCAAATTCATTCAAATCAAAAACATTTTTTCTTTTTTTTTTTTTTTTGTTCAGAAATGATTCCAACACGAGAAAACCCAAAAATTGAACACACTGGTATGGTTGACGGTCTCCTTCCAACCGACTATCCTGTTACTTACGAATATTTACGACATACCTATTGTTACATATTGCACCACGATATTTTCGCGATATATGGAGACTTAATAATTGTAAACATCCTTTGCGCAACATGTCCAAAATTAATACCTAATTTATGGACGAAAGAAAGCTATTGAATGTATAGAATGTGTTGGACAATACCTAGAAGAAGAAACTTTTATAAAATCATATCTAGATACTCGAAGAGTACCACCGGAAATTACTATCGAAAACCAATACGTTTTACTAGAATAATAAATACTCACCTTTCTAAAAACATTTAAAACACAAAATCACTCTTTTTTTAGAATGATTCCACCAAACGAACCGCCAAGAAGGAAATTCGCAAATTACCATCCACGACCTAGTTCACAGTCAAACTCACACCTTTTTGATATTTATTGCTGCGCGACAATGCCTTATATCGACTATTTTTTCATTTTGCCAAATTCTACGATAAAGATATGTCCAAATTGCTTCCCTTTTGTAAGCCCAAGAGCAAGACCCTTTTTCCGCGATTCAAGATCTATTCGCATAAGAGGTAAATTTTCAGAAGTTATACAAACATGCAAAAAATGTAAAAAAACAAATTATATACCGAAAGCTTAGAACACCCGCATGTGAAGTATGTAATCAAACAATTCATCCGTAAAAACTGTAAAATAAGAAAAAATATTTAAACAACATCATTAAATCTTTAAAATTATTATTCTATCGTTGAAATCATTCAAATCTTTTCCTTCTTTTTTTTTTCTTTTTCTCACTATCAATATTCTTGCACATTAAAATTGTATGTTACAGTAAAATGAAACCAGCTAACGCTAGAACGAACCCAGCTGCGTTTGTAAGTCCGATACAAACCTTAAAAGAAATTAGTATTGATATAGGGGATGTAGGCTATAAGTAAGGATGGGAAAGGGTTTGGTTCCACGCTGGGGAAGGTGAAGTCATTAAGTACATGGCATTTCAGATATAATATTGGTTTATTCAGACATTTTGGGCACTTACGAATGTCGATGATATTGCAGGTGAAAGGGTGGCGTGGTTGATTGGTCGGCGTCCTTGGCGTAGTGTTTGCTCTCCTGAGCAAAAGGGATGATGCTCTTTCCTCCAAGGAAGCATTCCATTAGGGCGAAGCAGAGCGAGAGACGTCTGAACAGCGGGCAGGCACAAGAGAGTCTAAACTAGGGCGAGGAGTTAGCGTCGAGGTAGCCAGCCAGGTACCCTACCAATGGTAGGGTAAATGAATGGTACTAATGGTACTCCCCACTCCTCTGGTTCGGTCCACAGGGCCGAACCAATAGGAGGTTCTATGTAACTCTGTTACATTGAATATAATTTTTCCGAACCGAAATTTACAATTACAATACAAGAAGGGACACCGTCACAAATGTTCATTGCTATATGTGAAATACGTAGAAACACAACAAATTATATCAGGACTAGTGAACCATTTCCATCTAAACAAGCAGCAAAACAAAATTTAGCTAAAAAACAATTAACGATCTTATCATACACTTATGAATTTCGCGAAGAGAAAATAAGGGAGTACTGAGGACGACGTGAAGACAGCAGTTTTCTGGGCCATTATTCAGCAAGGTTTCCCTACCTTTTTCTATTTCCCTAAATTCTAAATCAATTCCTTTCCATTCAAGTGTATCTCAAATTTCACCCAATAAACCCTAATTGTTATTGTAATTGTGTGAATTCATTTTCTGACGACTGATCAATTATCCTCATCCCTGTTGTAGAACATTTCCGTTCTACTCAAAAACGAGGACCCCTTTTTTATTAAATAAATGTTGTATGTGGTCTTTCGAGACGTAACATACATCCTTTATACTTTTCTAAAATATGCCAAAATTTTTTCTGAACCTTTTACGAAAAATCAAGGCTTTTATCAAGACATAAAAACACAATCTTGAAAAATACTGCAACAGAACTGAAGTCGAAACTGTCTCTATCCTTTATCAATTCTTCCATGATCTATGAATTTATATGTGTGTTCTTATTTCCATATTCTTATATCTATGTACTTGTGCCATTTTCTATATTTTTACCATTTTCTCACACAATGCATTTCATCACATATTTGAATCTTGATACTATCTATGTGATTTTTTTTTTAACTTTTGTGCCATTATTACACTGATTTTATGTATGTACCATTTTACACATTTCTACACATATCTGAACATTATTACACATAAAATTTGAGCAATTTTAATTTTTGAACAAAAATTCCTGAACATCTTGTCCACAAATCCTTAAAAAAGATTTTTTTTTATCAATTTGAAATTCTTAGCAGCTTATGCGAGAAGTTGGATAGCTTTGTAGCTCCGGTCCTTCCTTCCCAAGACCAGGTGACTAGCTTTGTGGCTGGTTACCTGTGTGCTTCGCTGCTAAACCTTCTTTTTGATTAAATTTTTTCACTAAATCCTAAATTCAGAAAATTTTATCAATTTGAAAAATTTTTTAACGGCTTATGCGAGAGGTTGGATAGCTTTGTGGCTCCGGTCCTTCTCCAAATCATAACAATTTTTTTCCTGATTTTAAATCCAAATGCCTAATCCAAACTGTAAATGAAAAAGAAGAATAAGAAACGTGGACAGACAAAAATTGCTCAAAGAAAAAGAAAAACTCGAAAAAACACTGAAAGACATTTTATCCCATAAAGTTATCACTCATAACGAACCCTCTACTAGCACTGCTGCTACTTTGAACGTCCAATTCGTGGATCCACCCCCACAAAGAGAAGAAAGTATCTCTAGAGAAATTAAAACAGACGAAGAATTTCACGCGGTTTTTAACAGACTCCTTAACCAAGCTCAAGAAAGAATTGATAAGAGTAAACGCCAAAATAACTAAAAATAATAAAATATTTTTTCCTTAAATGTCCGACAAACGCGTAACGAGAAATCAGACTCAAAGCGACCCAAATTTAGCTGAAATTGTTGAACAAACCCACAATCTCCCATCGCGAGTAAGAAAAAACGCTAACACCATTTCAAATCCGCAAAATACAGAAGAAGTCGCATCCCTTAAAAATCAAACAGAGCGAAGTTTTATTCTCTCCGCAAGCACAGAAGATACACTCCGAAGATCACAATAAAAGCCTAGAGAACGACACAATATTTGAGGAAACTTTAACAAATAGTAAAGTAAATTTTCGGGCAAATTCAACAGTAGTTGAAAATTTAGAAAAATCACTAAGAAAAATCCTTAGAAAAATTTGTTCAGAAAAGCAAAATAAACCTAAGTCCAATCCATAGGCGAAAAACTAACTCATTTTTCAGAAATCAAACTCTTAAAAAATTTTTCAGGAAATCTTAACGAAATAAAACTAAGTCCCATTGATAGGCAAAAACTAACTTAGAATATTTTTCAGAAAATTTTAGTGAAATAAAACTAAGTCCCAATTTTAGCAAATTAATAAACAAAAAAACTAAATCACCTTTTTACTTTGAACATTCTTCGGAAAATTTTAACAAAATAAAACTATATCCAATTGATAAATAAGAAACTAACTCACTTTTTCAAATCTTCTAATACTTTGACAACTTTGCAGAAAATTTTAACGAAGTAAAACTAAATCCAACTGATAAATAAGAAACTAACTCACTTTTTGAAATCTTCTAATACTTTGACAATTTTGCAGAAAATTTTAACGTAATAAAACTAAGCCCAATTGACAGACGAGAGACTTGACTTCCCTAAATCGAATCCTTTAATCCAGACTTACAATAAAATAAACGAAAATATATATAACAAAATTGAGCATTTAACACCTAAAATTTTTTATAAAAATCCAAATTTTACAACTTCAGACTCCAAAGAAAATATAAGAAGAAGAAATGACTAATTTACCAAACAGTCAACAAGTTTCACTTCGAGACGCACTCGAGATAGTCCCAATGTTCGACGGAACGAAGTTCCTTTTTCACATTTCACAGAAGCATGCTATGAAGTTAAATCAATGCTACCCAATAATGCTCAAGAAAACTTAACAAAATTACTTAGATCAAAAATAACAGGAGAAGCTAGAAAATGCATTTATGGTTATACCTTCAATTCTACAGAACAAATAATAAATAAACTCAAAACAGTTTACGCCCCTACAAAAACAGTCTATTAATTACAAGGCGAACTCGGTAATATTTATATGTGGGAAAATGAAAATGTCATCTCATGCTTCGAAAACAAAAGCAATAACAGATAGAATAACTGATGCTCACAAAATAAACAATAATGGAATAGCTGACAAATACTTTGAAACAGAATTAGAAAAATTCGCAATAGACCACTTCATTCGAGGTCTTAGACCTGAATTAGAAATTAGAATCGGAACGGCAGAAAAATTTTCCGATTTAACAGCAAAAGCTATCGAGATAGAAAGAAGACTAGCCACAAATAAAGAAATTAGAAAAGAAACGCGTAGTACCCAATAAACTTCTTTAGAAGAATCACTTAAATTAAATAATAAAGCACATTATACAAAAATAAAAATCCACAATGTCGATTTTGTAATACATACGGTTACGTAGCATCGGCATGTCGTAATCTCACGGAACAAATATCAAATATTCAAAGTTCACAATCGAACTCTTAATTTAATTGCAAAAATAATTTTTTCAGAGACTATATTTAAACAATTATTCAAAACAATTATTTCTAAACTATTTTCAAAACAAATACAACTAATAACCAATTCCAATCATCAAATAACTGATCAAATAATAACATACAAATCTTATAAGAATATATAGTGTCGCTATCAAATTGTAACTTGTGAAAAATAAATCTCATTTTTCCGTACCCTGGTGGGTAGAACCTTATATCAGACCGGCGCCATCTGAAGACCTGGGTTCGATTCCCAGCGGAGTTAAAGAAATCTTTTCACATGAAAAATCTGTATTTAAAAATATCGACATAACGATCAATAGCACAACAAATAACATCAATTATATGTTCACATAAAATTACAAATCAGACCCTAAAAATTGGAAACACTAAGAAAATTTCAAGTCCTCAAAACATTTAAAAATATAAAACAATTTATTGTATTAACAGAATATTACAAAAGATTTATAAAAATGCTCTAAATCACCGCGCCTTTTAAACAAACTATTAAAATAATATAAATAAACAATAATGAAAATAAATATGACACCTATGAAAAAGAAGCTTTAGCTATCGTGTTCTGCGTACAACATTTTCAATCTTATCTCTATTGTAAAAAATTTTACATTCATAAATAATCATAAGCCATTAGTATAGTTTTAAAATTACAAAGATCCTACAAACATTATCAAAAAATCAGAAATCAAACTAATAAAAATCAGTGATATAATAAAATCTAAATCTACATCAAAACCAGATTCAAAATCTAATTCAAACTCAAGTTGCAACTCTAACTCTAAATCAAATTCTAAATCTAACTCTCCAAATCTTACTCAAATCCTAATTCTAAATTTTAACTCTAACTCTAACTCAAATCCTAAATCTAATTCTAAATCTAACTCTTACTTAAATCATAAATTTAAATCTAACTCCAAATCAAACTCTAACTCTAAATCAAATTCTAAATCTAACTCTTAATCTTACTCAAATCCTAATTCTAAATCTTAACTCTAACTCCAACTCAAATCCTAAATCTAATTCTCAGTCTAAATCTTATTCAAATCCTAAATCTAAATCTAACTCTAAATCAAACTACTTCAAATCCTAACTCTAACTCAAACTCGAATTCGACTTCAAACTCTAACTCTAAATCAAACTCTAATTCAAATTCTAATCCTGACTCTAAATCAAATTCTAATTCAAACTCTAACTCTAATTCAAAACTCTCATTTAAAATCAATTTTCGATTAAATTATAATACAAAATAATTACAATTCAAATGAACCAAAAAGAAGAAAATCTTTTGCGAAAGAAGTATTTTATCAAATGAAAAATAAAATAAACACAATGATAAAACAAACAAATTAGTCACATCAAATTAATCAAAATATCATATCAGAACAATCAAGAAAACCAAAAGAAAAAATTAAAAACCCAGAAAATAAATAAAACGAAATAAAACAAGAAAAACTGCATGAAGTACAGAGAGGTAGATCGCGCAAACCTACCCTCAAAACCCAAATCCCTACACAAAAAAAGAGGAAGACCTGAAAAGGTAATTAACAGTAAGCCAATCACCAAAACGATTTATGCATAATCAGAATCAGATTCATATCCAGAATATATGGACAAATTACAGAATAAAAATAAAACTGTTAATCAAATGGAAAATTTAGAAGATACCAATATAGAAAATCTTTATTTCTCAAGTTCAAGTAATTCAAGTAAAGATGAAAATTCCAAAAAATCTTTTTTTTCGAAGAAAATATATTAGAAGAAAGACGTACGACAGAGATACAATAGAAAATCATCCGCCCCCCGACTCACCCACGGAAAGACCAGTGATTGGAACATCAAACACGTACCCAAATATTATAGACTGTCAAGATAAAATCACAATAAGAAAGGATCATTACGCATATTCTACTACAATTAATAGAAAACCTCGAGATAAAGGATCAGAATTATTGTCAAAACGCGAAATACCTAAATTCAAACTTTAAAAAGGTCGCGTCAGAGAAATCCAAAAAGAAAGTATTTCTTATTCTACAAAACCCTAAATAAAACCATATCAACTATATTCTCTGTATAAACTTAAAACTCGATTCTCTATTAACTTTATTCAATTTAAACTATCTCTATTGAAATTATAAAATTTAATTCCCAAACTAATCTAAATTACTAAAATATTAAATAACAAACAAGTAGTTTAAAAAAAATGAATTCATTTGATTAATCACAATTCCTAGATTAATAAGTGAGCGTTTGGATTTAGCCTGCAGTCTTTCACGATTCTTCTTTTAACGTACTAGATCGTTACGTTTTCCACGTGTTACCGCAAGTTTTATAACCAAGAAGTAAGAAGCCTAATATCGATAAAAAAATCGATAGATCGCCCACATCTCAGCACCAAATAGTGAAAGTGCAAAAATAATTCAATAAGTTATCAAAATACAATACTAGATACATTAAGTAAATATTATAAACTATAAAAGTATTTCTAAAAAATTAAAAATCAAGACAAAATTTAATTAACCTTTTCGACAAAATTTCTTCATTTTCCTTTTACTTATATTATTTGTAAAAGTTAAATAAATTGAAAAATATATGTGAGTTATGTAAAAGAAAAAATACGCAAAAACTAAAAATTTAAGTAACCAATAAATGTTTAATCATAAACTATAATTATTTAATCAAAATAAAAATAGAAATCCATGCAAAAAAAAAAAACACATAAATAAATAAAAAGCAAAAAATCAATAGATTTTAGGTAGAAAAATCTTTAAATATAATAAAAACACGTCCTCATTCAATTATCTAAATAACCTAATCTAATTGGTCTACTTATGTAATATGTAAACTATATTAACTATACTAATTTACGACTTTATCCTTAAAGCCAGCTAATGCTTTTATCTCTAGACGAATGAATTACCCCTTTATTTTAATTCTAGTACTAAAATTGATTAACCTCAAACATGTTCCCTAATACTAATCTATATCTATATTTTTTCAGGATTCAGCCAACGAGAAGCCACCTATCTTGACATTGAGTAATTTAAATTTTTACTAATATTGTTTATCCAAACAGCACATCAACAATCAAAATAAAAAAGGCCTTTTTGAGCCTTTAACAAATTAAATTCTTTCACAAATGAAAAACAATCTTATCATATCAAAAACAAAGCTCAAATTTTGTTCTCAAAATTAGAAATTATTCATTTGGAACTTGTCTCAAAATTATTAAAATGACATAAAAAATAAATTCAAAATATTTTCTCTTATAATTTAAAAAATAATTTATGATTTGCATACCAATCCACATACAACCTTCATTTTGTTACATTGGTCGCAGATACAAAAATTGCCAGTTGTTAAAATAGTTGTTAGTTAGAAAACAGCTAAAATAAATTCAAATTTTTTTTCTTATAATTTCAAAGTAATAATTCCAATAATATTTTAAAAAGAAAATTCTCAGATTCCTTGTACAAAATTCATATTCATCTTTTTAAATCTTTTTTTCAACAATAAAAGAAAGAAAAAACAAAAAATGCAACGAAAATTGAAATTTTAACAAAATATAGAATCATTTACAATCAAGGTTATAAAACATTATTCGTATAGAATGAACAATGTTACCTTTTCCAAAGTATAAACTCAAGAGTCATTTCTTCAATTATGGTTAATTTTTCTTCATCTTTCATTATAAAAACAACCAGAAATGAACCATGTGTAAAATCATCTAATTATTATAAAAATGATGTCAAAATTCTTTTTGCGCAATTAAAAAAGTGCTTACAAACTTGTAAAATAGAATGTCAGATAACAAATTGTACTGAAACGAAACAAGAAAACTAAAAATTGTATGAAATATTTCCAATACTGTAGCAAAGTTAGACGAAAAGACTTAACACGGATCAAAAAGCTAGTTAGAAAAACGAAATTCAGTCATTTCCTCTATCTTCAAAACATGCACTTCTTAAAATCTACGGCGTAGACAACTCTCCCCATTTCTTTTTTCTCTTAAATTCAAAAATTACAAATATTTTTTCCAAGTCTAGATTTATTATCAAGTTTGACGACGGTAAAATTTCATTTCCCCGTCCTCAAACTTAAGGGGGGAGGTGTCACGTCCCGCGACGTCCACATTAATTATTAAATCCATAAACAATTACATAATTAATATTCATTATAATCTTCAAAGTCACTAATTATAATTGTTTAGCTACCATAGTACTTTGCCACATTCTGCAACATCTTCAATTATTCTATAACCTGTAAACAATTAACGTAATCATCACATATTATAATCAAACATCATATTTTCTGCAAAATCTACTCATGTAAAGCTTTCATAAGCGTTCCATGGCCCTAATCATTTTTGGATCTACGCACAGTTTTATCACCTAACCTTTGAACTTCGCATCACATAACTCTTGTACAAAACTCCGACCTTTAGATTCTCTGTACACATCCATACTCTTATTCGATATTCTTCCGTCATGATTCACGCTGTCCGAAATCTGTCACGGATAATCACTACGAATCCAATCTTATATGTATTAGCTACAACACAACGAAATCATATGTTATGACCACTTGATAGTCCATATCTCCCGTATTACCCAAATTCAATCCAAGCTCTTTTCCTAGAATCCTTATGTTACAGGAACACAAACAGAATTTCTGTCGAAATTACCAATATCTACAATGCCCTCGGTGCCCTCTTTCAAATCCTATCTCATACCAAATATGGAAATGTGAATGACACGACCAGAGCACGTGAAGACCAAATAAGGAGATGCCAATTCTGATTGGTTCTTCCTATTCCAACAAAGGAAGAACCAGTATACAAATGTCGCAGTTTCATACCAAAGAGCTTAGTTAGAAGTCATCAGTTAGAAGCTAGCAATTGGAGACTGGGAGTGACCTGTTGATTAGCAACAAGATCATCGAAATCCTAACTCCGGACCAAGCGCAATTGTCCCGTTAATAGTTTTGAGTCTATTTTGAGTTCGCAGCTCTGTCAGTGCTTGTCAGTTTGCAGTTCGTCGGTACTTGCAAATTACCCGTTTGACTAATCACCAGTGCGGAAGACACCTTACAATCAATCCTCAGTGCAAACATCTTCAAGGCTCAACTTCCAAAATTTGCCAAACACAAGGTTTTCCGAGTGACTCGACTCGAATCCAGACGAGGATCAACATCAGTCAGAATAGTACAATCCTAATAACAAATAATCTCAAGGTAAGCTAACATTTCTAAAATTCCCTTTTCTCTTTCTTTCTCACAACTCAAAATTCTCATGAATCTCTTTCTTTAAAGGGAGGACTGAGGACGACGAGAAGACAGCAGTTTTCTGGGCCAGTATTCAGCAAGATTTCCCTACCTTTTTCTATTTCCCTAAATTCTAAATCAATTCCTTTCCATTCAAGTGTATCTCAAATTTCACCCAATAAACCCTAATTGTTATTGTAATTGTGTGAATTCATTTTCTGACGACTGATCAATTATCCTCATCCCTGTTGTAGAACATTTCCGTTCTACTCAAAAACGAGGACCCCTTTTTTATTAAATAAATGCTGTATGTGGTCTTTCGAGACGTAACATACATCCATTATTTTGGTGCATCGGCCCTGGAAATTATAAATTGATCAGTTATTGGAATATTTGCACAATAATTCAAAATACCTATTTTTCGTTTTGAATACTTTTCCAAAATATGCCAAAATTTTTTTTCAACCTTTTACGAAAAACCAAGGCTTTTATCAAGACATAAAAGCACAATCTTGAAAAATACTGGAACAGAACTGAAGTCGAAACTGTCTCTATCCTTTATCTATTCTTCCATGATCTATGAATTTATATGTGTGTTCTTATTTCCATATTCTTGTATCTATGTACTTGTGCCATTTTCTATATTTTTACCATTTTCTCACACATTGCATTACATCACATATTTAAATCTTGATGTTATCTATGTGATTTTTTTCAACATTTGTGCCATTATTACACTGACGTATATTCTACTCAAAAACGAGGAATTGAAAATTAATTAAACAATGTTCATCAATATTCCATTGGACCAATAGTAATCGTTTTTATAAAGAAACACGAATTTAAAAAAAAAATAAAAATATATATTTTGACAAATGGAATTTTTTTAAATAATTAAAAATTAATTAGCCAATGTTGATAAATATTGCACTAGACTGATAGAAATAATTTTTATTTAAAAAAAAGAGAATAAAGCGCTCAGAAGGTCGATTTTATGAAAAGTTGACTTTTTTGGTTTTAAGGATAGTTTTAAAGGCACCGTGGGGGTGTGTTAGGGGCGTCAAACCCATATGTGTGATACATGAAATTCTTTGTTGTATAGTTCTCAACAAACCTCTATAATCTCCCGTAAAATTTTCCTAAACCCTGAAAAATTATTCCAAAAATTCCAAAAAGTGATTTTTCCCCATGCAATTTACATGGGAAACTTCAAGTCAAAATAGACACGCGTTAAAATCAAAATTTAAGAAAAAGAAAAAATAGGACATTTCTTTTTTCCGATTTCGAATCAAATTGGGGGGATCAAGACTCTCTCGGTGTACTTGAACCAACTTTAAATGCAAGTTCATAGCATATCCAATTTTCTTTTTGGATTCGATTTAGTGGCTCAAAAATAGTGCGCACAAAAATTTTAAACCAAATCCCCCGAGCCGTTTTTGAGAAAAGGGTTTTTTATGGGTTAAAAATAAAAATTTTCAAAAAAATGTGATGCATATTTTCATTTTTTTCACTTTATTTAAAGGTATAACCTAGTTGGTAGGCTAAAAAAATAGGCTTTTTTCGGGAATTTTTTGTGAGCATGCTATGGAAGATATTAATATGAAACTTGCAAGGGGCGATTATTAAGTCTTAAAATACATAAATATCTCGGCAACGGCTTATGGGAAAAAAAAAGCCGAAGTGTTTTAGATTCTGTATGACAGTGGCTACAAAATTAACTACAGATATTAATTTTGAACTATTTCTGGTACTTTTAATCAACAAAAACCAAAAAAATTGAAAAAAGTGTTTTTTTTCGCTGTTTTTGTAAAAAAAAAATATAGTAAAAAACAAAATTTTAACATGATGATAGTCCATTTTGTGAGCTCTTATGTATAGAATATGTGGTCAAAATTTCAGAAGGATCAGCCCACTGGTTCCGGAGAAATCGTGGAGGGCATCCGAAAAAAGTTGTTTTGAGAAAAACGCGTTTAAAGTTTTTTTAAAACAAATAATCATAAAAAAATCTTACCAAAATTCAATCTGCGATGCCTGTACAATATTCTTAGATGCATATATATTCGAAAAATGTAAAAAAAAATGTTTTTCTTCTCGAAAGTAACCAACTAGGTTACACCCTTAACGAAATATGGTAAATAAATATAATATCAGTCCATATCAATACTGAAACAAAAAATAATTTATTAAAAAAATGGATGTACTATGGCCTTGCATTTAAAGTTGGGTCAGGCACACCGTACTCTCTAGAAAAAAAAAGTGTTTTGAGCCACCCTAGTATCCACGCAACCTGCAATTTTGATGAAACTGTGTATACGGACCGTGTTTGGGGTCGCTGAATCCAAATTTGACAACAGAATCTCAATATTAAAAATAGCGGATCCAATATGGCTGATCAAATGATTCAAAATTTAATGGATTGTTATAAAAGTTGGAACAGAAAATTAATTTTTCATGATATTACAAATTTGTTAATTTTGGAAAGAAGAATCCTATGCAATGCATAATTCTTGTGACCTTAATCGATTTTTTAAATTGGCGTGAACTTGAGATGTTTACAGTGCTAAAAAAAAGTTGCCCCTGATTAATAAACGATTATGATATCACGACACGGCTGACCGAATAAAAATAATGTGTGAAAAATTGCCTGGTATTTGTTCCTCGTATTCATTTTAGTTTTTCGTGTAGGGCGGTCAGGTGTTCGGGAAGTAATTTTTGTGAAAAGTTGTATATCTATAATACGGACATACGTAAATATCTGTGTTTAAAGTAAGTACTTTGTGAAAATTAATGTAATCTTTCATAATGTTTAAAATATAAATCCCAACTCATTCCTATTGAATCTGCACGTCCAAAATATTTACGATTATTATAGCTTATTATATTATTATTATGTCAAATATCTCAACAACACTAAAAATTAGGGTTAATCCACTAAACGTCATAAATCTTTTACTTGCCACATTTCAAACGTTAAAAATAGAAGATTCTCCCATAAATCATAAGGAAATTTAATTAAAGGAACACATTGAAAATAATTTGTTACGTGCAATGAATGATTTTACTGACGTTGAAATGATAATTGAGGAATCTCTAGATTTCCAAGAACCGTATAAACATGTTGAATCAGAAATAGTAGAAGATGTAATTCAGCACACTATTTCTTAGCAACCTAGAGCACCAACAGGTAAGTGTACGGAAGACACAGAAAATGTATCTTACGATTATAAAAAAAAAACAGTTGAATTCTGGAGAAGTGTCAAAAAGAAAAATTTAAGCATTGATAATGTAAGAAAGAATTTTAAGAGGGTAACGTCTGTCAAACAATTGAGACGTTGGGCCGATTCATTAAATAAAGGTGGTACCTATAGGGAAAAGATTGCTGGAATTTGTTATTTTACTCTGGAAAGTTTTAAATCAGCAATAGATACCGGCTTCATTGTTCATGCAAATGATTTACACAAATGGGCCTTGCAAGCCCAGAAAGAAATAGAGCATGAAGATTTCAGATTTAGCGCTTCAAAAAATTGGTTAACACGTTTTAAGCATGCAAACAGAATAGTATTCAGAAAGGTTAATAAATTTGTCACTCGAAAATCTTTGGAAAATACCGAAGAGTTACACAAGAAAGTCAAAAAATTTGTTAATGATGTTAAACAAGAGCATCAAAGGATCAGTCAAAAATGATCCTCCTTAGATGTCCTCCTCCACCAGTGAAACCTATCCAAACCTAACCTATCCTCCTTCGTGGTGTTGGTGATGGAGGTATAGGTGGTGATGGTAGTGGTGGTGGTGGATCAAGACGGGATAGCAGCTCTTTTAAATGAAGAGAAGCAGAAAATAGATCTGCCATCTGTAAATTAAATAATAATAATTTAATTTATTATAATTAAATAATATTTGAATATATTATAAATATCTTAACATTAATTTAAGACAATTACCTCTTTCTCATCAATATCAATGATTAAGACACCATCATCAGAAGTGAAGTTGATGGTATCATCATCATCAGAAGTGAGGATGATAGTATCATCATCATCATCCTCATTGGAGGTAGGCTGCAGCTGCTCTTTCTTCCCCGCTTCACTGGCGGTAGGCTACTGCTGCTCTTTCTGCCCCGCTTCACTGGAAGTAGGCTGCTGCTGCTCGTTCTGCCCCGCTTCACTGGAGGTAGGCTGCTGCTGCTCTTCTTCACCCTCTTTCTCTCCTTTGATTGTAGGCTTCACTTTTTTTTTATTTACTGCTAGAACCTGTATCAGAAAAAATCTACCGCTGTTGGTTCACGAGCAGTCTTATATACCCAGTCGGCTGCCCCCACTATACTGCACATCCCCATTGTTAAAAAAAATATGAAAATTTATTTTTACAATGTACAAAATTTTTAATCAATATATAAAAACTTACACACAATATAGAACTCAAGTCGAAAAAGAAAAAACTATAAAACTCATATAAAAAAACTAAAACACAAACGAACTCATTTCTAAGAAAACTACAAAACTCATATAAAAAACTAAATCATGTATAAACATAATCAATTCTAAGATAACATTAATTATCCAAGATTTTAAAAATATTAACTTTTTTTTTTAATAAATCGCGTTGCTGTTGTTCCCTCTTCAACACATTGAAGCGCATTTCTTGCGGTTTAATTGCGATCGTTTCTGCTTTTGGATCATACGGCTTCTTTGCCGATGATGAATGTTGAACCCGTGGTGATTCAGCAGCAGCAGCAGTCGCATGGATTGAATTTTCTTGGTTGACATCAACATCATCATCATTATTATCATCCGACAACCTTAAGTCTTGTTCTAAAACGGAAATTTTTTATTTTTTGATTACTGAAGGTTGCGGTGGCGGTTATGTTGAAGATGTTGGGATGTTCCATGGTTCGTCGCACCTCGAACGTTTTTTCATTGTTCCTTGGGGTCTTATTGCGAACGCATCTGTTTTCGGGTCATACTTTAGCTTCTTTCTATCCGCTGGAATTGAGGAGGATTGAATCTCTGATGATCCAGCAGCAGTGATTGTCGGACATTGATGAGGAGTTTTTTCTTCGTTAACATCATCATCGTCATCCGACAACCATAAATCCTCTTCCAGGATCGATTTCTTAATTGCAGAAGATTGCGATGGTGGTGATAGTGACGATGATGACAACGTTGTTGGAACGTCCCAACCTGAAAGATTTTGTGGAAGAGTTTCAACTTCCATATCCGTTGAAACATTAGGTGGTTCGTCTCAACTTGAAATTTTCTTCCTTCCATCTAATATTATAGATTGAGGTGGCACATCCCACCGTGAACGTTTTTTCACGGGAGGTGGGACATAGTCATCTCCACATGAAACAACGGGCAGGTATTGGGACGGACCACTGGGTCGCACAATTTTGAAGGTGGCTAGGGACTGGGACTTTTACCTTAATATGCTAATCTGATATAATTATCATGTGTCAAAAAAAATGGTAGATTAATAATCGATATCTCGATCTATACCACCTAGAGTGTAGGGTGGGGATTGAATTTGAGAAATCGTATAAAACAATACATATTCATCAATTTCATTAATAATATGTTTTAACAATATTATTCCCGGGTAAATTTAAACAAAATTGCGAAATCTACAGAATTGTTGGATTGACAGAGACCAAACCAAAAATAAGTCGTTGATAAGGTAGAACATTGCAATATCAATTATTCGCAAGACGGGAAAATTTAAATAGGTCTATGTTATAAACGCAGGGTTTCATTTCTTAGCAACTTTAGTATGTGCTTTAGATTTAAGAACGTGAAGATGTGAATGACCGTAGACATAAACATTCGCCGATAGTTCGCTGCCCCCACTACTGCTCCACCACACTATCGCTCCACCCCACAAACGTTCATCCCCACTGCTCATGCTGGCGAGATGGCGACACCATCGCCCATTTGTGACGAATATATACGGTTATTGGCGCGAAATTTAAATTTGATAATTTAAAAATGAATTGAATTTAAAAATTGAATTTGATTTAAAGTTAGATTTCGATCCCACGACGTTGGTCCTGGTTTCCACCATCGAGACTGAGAAGTCTCCTTCCAGAGTTTGAAATCTGTCGAATTGATCACCATCGA
>JAUESH010007757.1:0-17267 GCA_032275165.1 Synergus magnus
GCCCTTCTCTACAAGCTAGCAAAGGGAGAATATTTTGGCAAGGCACGAATGACCCACCTTTACCATTTAAGGGTTAAAAATCAAATTGAATTAATCAAGCTGCACTTAAAGGATGACAACAACAACAACAACTATGTGGCAACTATTATGAAATAGTTGCCACAAATTAGTAGTTGTACCACATTTTACTATTTCTGTGGTTGTCATAACCATTGAGTTTTTTCCGTGCTTCAAATTAAAAAACCGTTTATCCGTGGCAATTCTATTTTATATTTCAATTATTAATTCTCAATGCAGTGAATAATGAATGAATTATGTAACAAGAGTATAGGTAACTATAAGAAAGTGGCTTAGGTTGAAGGAAGACACACGAAAACTGCAGGATAATAATAAGGGAGGAGGAGCCTGACCTACATTATTGTGACAGGTGAAATTTCCCTCCTTTTTGCTGAGTTGTTAAGCTAACGGCGATAGAAACAATACTGTGGCTCCAAATCTGGCAGAATTACGTAAAAGACTGTCCTTCTACCTTGAGCGCCTCTTAAGCTTTTCAGAATCGTTGCTATTTAAATACTGTGTCTAAATTCGTTCAGCGCCAAAAGATATAGATATATATTCTAAATCAAATTTTGTTTGTCCTATGATTTTTTTTTTTCATATACCTTAAAACTCTATTAATCTCATTAATAAGTGACTATAATCTTTAGATAAATTGGGTTAACTTCACTAATTGAATTAATAACTTTTGACTGAAAATTATTAATTAAATAATAACTAATTTTATTAGTAATATACTAAAGTGGTATAGTCATCGGAAAAATTTCAATTTTTTTTCGAAAAAGTCAGAAAAAAGTCAGTAGATATAAAAATTTATATCTACTATGCATAAAATTATTTAATAAACTATGTTTTTTTGGGTATGTAAACAAAAAAAAAAAATAAACGACGTATTAAAAAAAAAATCAAACAAATTTCATCCCAAATTAAATGCTTCAAAAGTTTTAAAAGCTTATGGTTTAATCAGAAATAGGCCAAATCATAACTTTTTTTTTCATTTTATTTGTTTTTAATTTAATTTTCGAAAAAAAATACAAAAAAATTATTCAGGGCTATCTTCTATTTTTTTCTGACTTTTTCGAAAAAAATTGAAATTTTTCGGATTGATCTGTATAATTTTGTTAAATTTTTTTTTGTGAAAAGTGCATTTAAAGACAAAAATTAAAAAAAAACGTCTCGATAAGTCAACTTTGAAAAAGTTACGGCCACTTGAAAAGATGCCATTTTATTGAAAACGCCATAACTTTTTTGGATTAGATAAAAAAATTTGAAAAAATTCTGAAAAATTTGTTCGATAGGGTAGAAAAAGATAAAAAAGTTTCAGCCAAATCGAAAGG
The DNA here is from genome assembly GCA_032275165.1 of Synergus magnus. Lineage (NCBI taxonomy): Eukaryota > Metazoa > Arthropoda > Insecta > Hymenoptera > Cynipidae > Synergus > Synergus magnus. Next base: position 1,395 of record JAUESH010007757.1, read on the forward strand.
GGTCTGGGTCAAAAGTGGTCGATTTGGCATGGAATGTCCCATATACAATATAAGGAGAGGAAGTTTTCTTTTTCCGCAGGTGTGAGTCATTAGACACTCTCAGTCATATCGGTCACTTTTACCATATCGTTGATATAAATTTGCTCTTTTTTGAGAGATTAGATTATGACAGAGACGCATACAATGGAGCTAAAAGATAAGTGGTTCTTTCTCCTGCAGCACCTAAAGTATCCACGAAATACACATTACAGACATATTTTACTGATTTCCCAGTAGAAAAAATCACTGAAGTTTCGACAAGAGTCACTGAAATTTTAGTAACATTTTGTAGTGGGAAATTAATTAAATATGACTGAAATTTCAATGAATATAGTCACTGATTCCTCATGAAATTTTATTGATTCTAATTTGGGGAGGAAATATATTTTTCAGCCCTTCATTCCCCGATTTTAAAACTGTAATTTTTTAACTGAATATTAAATAATAGTATTAAAGAAATATACATAAATAGAAGAAACTCTCTTACACTTTATCATTCATACTGACTTCCAATTTCCTAAGAGTCTTTATAGCAACTTTCCTTTTGTGCTAAAATCCAGCAATAAGATATCTCCGAAATGAACTATACTGCATTTATGCTTTAAAATAGCTCACACTTTAAAACTTTATAGTCACAAATATCAATGTATAGTATTATTATTCCTTAAGTAAAAGTTAATTAGAGTTCACTTAAAAACATTATGCGGGCGAAAAAAATTAATAGGTTCAACGGCATTAACTCAAATAAAAATATACGTCCTCTAAATGATTTTTCGTGTTCACGTTAGAGTTTATCAAGCGTGATAAATTAGCTCAACTGTTTTCAGAATTAAGAAGAGTTCCCCGCGCGGAAGACTTCAGCAGACTGAGCCACATGGGGCCCGCAAGTCAGGGGGACTTAAAAACTTATTTTTATCTATATCTCAATATAAATTACCCCATAGGAAGCGCGTTTCTACGTGACGTTCAAATGAAGTCTCTTCGACGAGTAAAAGTAAAAATCTCAGGATTATCCGATGGCAACTCAAAAAATGAATTTTATAAATTATAATTAAGAAAAAAATCATTAGAAAGATAAAAAAAACTCACTTTAACCGGTTATTGTTTTTGTAATAATCGAGATACGCACCTGAAACATAAATTAAAAACATAATTATTAATTAATCTATTAATATATTAAGTAAATAAATAAATGTCAGTGCATAAAATTAGTAAAATTGATTTAGGGTTTAAAACAGAAATTAGCAACTCATTGTGTATTCCTTTCAAGTTGGATCATCTGTATTACTATCACTAAGTCAATAAATTATTCTGTCATCAAAAATAACAAGACGAATTAAAACACCTATATTTAACTTCTAAAGGTATTTATATCTTGTTCGCGCTTTATTTTTAAACACACGTTGCATTTTGCAACTAAACAAAAATCCTCATTTATGAAAAAATAAATAAATAAAAAATAAATAATAATAAGTATTTTAAACCAAAATTAAACCAAAATTCTTTTATAACGTAAACTGGAAGGAAGAATTTTTTAAGGACGCAGCGAGAATGAGTTGTGTATTCTTGATCTTGAAAAATTGATAATTTATAACGCGACAAGGACGGCTTTCATTATCAAGATTAAGCAAAGATTCAATTGTAATAAAGATATAATAATAGACGTTTTTAGCTTTTTACATAAAATAGAATGACAGTGTCAATGAAAAAACCGGAAGTTATTGGGGTAAAAAAAGAATACACTTTTTGTTCGATTTTACGAAACTGTCATGAGCTTCGAATGGTTTCAAGTTTATATAGTTCTCAACCGCAATTTTGGTAAGTGCCAGAAAATAAAACTTGAAGCGTTACCGAGCTGAGTAGGTATGGTTGAGGTACATGCATACTTGTGCAGTGTGCAAAGTGTGTTTCCCTTTACATTTACTGTTGCTTTCTTACTTTGCGGTTTCGTGTTGAATGCTTTTGAAATGCTCCCATGAGGCATCGATTTACCCCATCGCCATCCACCCGAACTCCAGACTCGCCCAACACCCACTGGCCACGGAAAAAGCACCCACGTGAAGTCGTTTTATTCGCATATTGAGTCGGTACCATAAATTATAAAAAGAAAGTCTAAAGACTTTTTAATACAAGTTAACAAAAAAAAATTATTTAGAATATGGTAAGCTGCAATTAAAATTCAATAATGAGGCGCGTTTGTTAAAAAACTGAATCATTAATTTGTGGATATATTAGATTGATTATTTACAACTGATAATAAACAGTTTCTTTCAAATTCTCGGCTATCTCACAGGTGGACAGATTTTTACAACAGTAACTATTTATCTCTGAGATGTTGCATAAAACTGGGACCGAGGTGACGTGTGATTATCGATAGCCTTGAGTAGAAAATGCACTCACCATGGCAACGGATTGTTTCGTTAAAGGTCGAATAATATTCTCATGGTCTTTGAAGACAGTGGAGTACAACGTCATCTAACTCAATGTCAGCATCAGCAGAATACGAAAAGAGTCTAGCATTAATATATCTATGCGTATTCATTAGTTCAACACTTTCATAGCATATACATAATTAGTAATAACACGCATCGATTCCCAAAAAGTTCTTCACAAAATCTGTATTACATTTACATGCACAAGAATAATTTCATCAAAATTTCTTCTAAAATCTAATCTTCCAGATTAGAAGCGAAATCAGTCTATAATATGTACAATTATTGACTAGGAAGTATGTAATATATACATCCCTGAGAGGTTTACACGTAAGAATCATCAATGCTTTGTGCAACGCCTGCACTCACTAGCCTTGTACCTAATGACACGGAGACCGTGTTTCAGTGTACATATTATGTACGTAAACCGCACGTGTTCTTTATTATACAACTTACAACTCTAACGTTTTTTTTTCCGATGCCAAATCAGTTAAACAAGAAAGAATAACGATGTCGTGATTCAGGATTTATAAAGGAACAAGTCATACAAAGTGTTCAATAAATTGATTCTGGAATTTACTTACAACATATGTTAAAGAAATTATAGAAGATAAAGAGCAATGCAAGTTTAAAATATTTCTTTCTAACTTGTAACAAGCCCTGAGGTTTACGATTAGATTAGACGAGAAATAAGGTTTATTCTTATCAGGTGCAGCAATCTTTCGCAGAGTGAACTGTAAAAAGCAGTATTCTGTCTGATAAACGACGCTCATGCTTCATGGCAGTTCAATCAATTTCGTAAAACGCATCGCGTGCGATATGCATGCATATCAGTGTTTGAGTTTGAAACTTAAAACAATGCTTGTGGACATTGCGTGACCTGATTTTCAGGCCGCGATACTTTTTAAAAATAGCAATAATGATGCATTATCAGCTTCATTGAAATTTTCTCTAAAACAGTTTAAACTTAAACTTGTGAAACCTTTAGTGCAGAAATACTCTGTCGTTTAACATAAGACCGAAGGTCATGACAACCAATTCACTCAATTACGCAAACAGATAGCATTGAATTCCCAGCGTCGGAAGGATATGTTTGTGATATAACGGTTAAAATAAGAGTTTTAAGAAAATTACTTTCAGTATTCGATAAATATTTATTTATCCCCGAACGAATCAAAACAAATTGTGTAAAGGTGATAGAAGAAATTTTGAATTATTGATACATAGTAACCAAAAACCGGTAAAGTATACCTTCTCAACGTGACTAGGGTCAAAAAAGAGTCGAGATGCTTTTATTTCGACCGGCCATAAATATGCAAATGCCAACTGACTTATCGAGGTGTTACATACCGGAGAGCGAGAATTTATGATAATTCAAAGCCACGATGTTGAACTCTAATTGGTTGTCTACGTCCTTTTTTATCTTTAATAGTCCATTTTTAGCCCTCTACTCTCTCAATCGGAATTAGTAAGAATTTGACTAATTGAATTAGTAGCCTTACATTTAACTATTGCATTAGTCATTTCTCCACTTTGTACTCAATGAAATAGTAAGTCACCCGAGGGGTTGACAACTCGACCAAGCGGGTGTACACCTACTTCTGACTTCAAGATATTTCAGAATATTTCAATGACTCCAGAAGATTTCACTGACTTCAGGAGATTTCAAGAAAATTCCTGTGAATTCTGGTGACTTTAGATATTTCAAATTCAAAAGAATTCAAGTGACTGTAGGAGAATTCAAGTGAATTCATGTGATTTCATGACAATTCAAGTGACTTCAGATATTTCAGGTGATTCAAAAGAATTCAAGTGACTTCAGGAGAATTCAAGTGAATTCATATGACTTCATGTGAATTCACCGACTTCAGGGGACTGAGAATTCAAGTACCTTGAGGTGAATTTAAGTGACTTCAGGAGAACTCAAATGACCAAGTGAATTCATGTGAATTCAAATGACTTCAAGTGACTTCAGAAATTTCAGGAGAATTCAATGATTTCAAGAGATTTCAAGTGACTTCAAGAAAATTCAGGAGATTTCAGTAGTTTTACTTACTACATTGTAAATGAATGTTCTCAATGAATTTTTCTTCGAACATCAGTCTAATAGGTTTAAAAACTCTAAAATGACCTTTTCCTTTAAAAAAGTAACTACAACTTTTGAAAATCGAGCACTTAAAGTCTCCCTGTCCTTACTGAGCAGCAGGTATAAAAGTAGCTAATAACCAAAATCATTAGGCCGGCCGAATTTGAGTTAGTGGTCAATTTAATCACCTGCTTCAACAACCGACCGCACAGGCTTCTACAAAGTGGTCATTTTATCGCAATCTTTTTCTCGTTTGGTACTTTTGTATATCTTGTCAGTGACATGGAATCCACCATTACGCCATCTTCACATGTCGCGATTCGACAATGGAGCACCTGCAAGACAGCCTGATCTTCTAGACTCGAGGCTGCCGCAGTTTGCCTCACTGTTCGACAAATGTCTGACCGCACACATCCGCCTCGACTTGGTTATTATTCCTCTTCTTTTTACCGCGCACAATCCACAAGTGATGTGCGTTTGTACGCACGCACGAATTTGCAGACAGCGCCTATACATCCACACCCCACACTTGGTGTGGGAAACTCATAGGCACGTAACATGATTGCCAGTCAGAGGATGAGTCTTCCGATCGGAAATGCCTAAAATAAACCTCGTCGTGACTCGAAATGACTCCTAACGGTCTCGCCCTCGCCTGTTGCCGCCGAATGTCAATGTACTCGGAAAGTTTCGAACAGAAAAAATTCTATCTTTTTGAATCCATTTCATTCCGAAATTTTTATCCGAAACAAACAGTTTCATTCTGATTTAATCCGAAGACGGGCCAAAGATTCTTATCCGAATGAATCCAATCTAATCTGAAATTGTATTGGAAAGAATTGAAAGTCGTTTGGATTGATTTCGGATTAATTAGGATTGGGAGTTGTTGTTGGTTACGAATTATAGAGGACTGAAGGTCGTTCGGAATGATCTCGGCTTCATTCGGATTGGATTCGGATTGAGAATGAATGAAAGTTTGTCCGGATTAGTGTTGGATTCATTCAGATTGAACATTGAAAAGACTTATGGAATGAAAAGGATTCAGAAGGATAAAAAAATCTTTGCGGATGAGGCTTGGATTCATTCGAATTGACCGTTCGGATTGAAATATGAGTTCAGATTAGTTTCGGATTCATTCGGATTAAACATACGGATTGAAACGTGTGTTCGGATTCATTCGGATTGGAAGCCGGATTGAAAAGTGTCTTCGAATTGTTTCGCACGAATTAAAAAGTATTAAAAAGGATTGAAAACTTCCTTCGGATTAAATCGGATATCGGAATGAAACTATTTGGTTTGGATAGAATTCCGCAATGATTCGGAAAAATTCGGATTGGTTCTAAATGAATTTCAATCTGAAACTTTTGCCAGGACTGCTGTCATTTTTTGAGATTATATTATTTTTCCGAGATATCATTTTTTTTTAATTTTCAAAGCATTGACTCCCGTGTTACGTGGTTTTCAAAAGGAATGCAACTACTTCTTTCCACAATTCTAATTGATTCCATGAGCTGAGATTTTAGAATTTTACACTGGACGATCTAGAATCAAGATGTTTGGAGTGGAAGGTTTTATACTTCCTGCGCGCCCTTGCGCTGTATTCCTCACGCCGGAAGTGCGCACCCCACGCGAGAGGGCGTGGTTCTCTGACACCATTCAGGCTTGAGACAACCATGAGACAACATTCTGAACTCAGAAGAGTTCAAAGAGAGCCTTCAACGACAGAGTACAGTCTCTATTTCTTCGGATAAATTCTTAAGAACTGTTCTCTTTTGAAATATTTCCACTTACGCAATTTAAATACACGCATAGAATTTCCTGTAGAACCCATAGAGTAAATTTCGATCTTAAGTTCCAGTAAACAAATCAACGAATTGAAATAAATGCAAATACGCTTGTTTAAATTGAATTTCTTGACGTGGAACATTTATAACTAATTTTTCTCCCTCTTTGTAGAACCCTTTTCCAAGACCATGTCCTAAAGTCACATGGATTACTTCATCCTTATCGCCAAGTTATTACGTTCCCTCCTTATAATTACCGAAACCACCTGTTACACTTATTTGTACTTTACTGCAACACTGCATAAAGGATCACAATTATATTCATGATACTGTTCTTTTTAGAACGAGCTTCATCCTTCCCTTTAGAGAAAACAAAAAAAGAAAAAAAAAAAAAAAAGAAGTAGTTGATGAAAATAATCAGACGTGTCAAATTAATACCTATCCGTCGTCTGAGCTACAAATCTACATGACTGTTCAGAAAAGTAAACAAGCTTGCACAAAGCTAGCCATCTGTGTTATTGCGCTTTACTCTTTCGCATTGCCGGATGAAAACTTTTCATCTCAACTCTTCAGTGACTTTTTAAACACTCGCCGTGCTTTGATACATCGCTTTCAGACGTCAGTTTCGTCGCGCGCGAAAAGGAAACAAATCTCCTCTCTATTTAAATTAATGTTTGGTAATTCTAACAAAACACAAAAACAAATACATGAAAGTACTTTTACAAACTTTTTTGAGCAGAGCCAAGTCGAATTCCGAGTTGGCTGGAAGCATGAAAACTGATCATTTTGACCACTGAATATATTATTATCCACACAATCAAGGATACCGTAGATATTCTCAATAGAACCGCACACCTTCATATTTTTCATCCCTACAATGTTTTATCGGCATGGGTCTTCAAAAGGGTGCGTTGGTGCGCGTGTTAAACCTGCTGAAGGTGGCATGAACTCACGAAGCAAGATTAAGGGGCGAGGGGGGGGGGAGGGTGCGGAAATGCCCTCGTGGCATCTAGCTCGTCCATATCATACGTATCTCACTTCCGCACCCTCTTGCATGATAAAGTAGTGCGCGTAGTTTGTATGTAGCTGCTTCCCTTCCGACCCTTCACATTTCCCCTGAAGCCCTACTTCGGTGAACAACCAACTAACCCCCTCTCTAACTTCCCCAGTCAGCAACCACTGGTTCCCCTTATCACCGCCATGTGCCGTCCTGGCGTCCCTTTGCTCGTCGACGACCCCACAATACCACCCCCGGTGTGGTGCGGTCGATACGTCTAGAAACCCCCTCTCGCCTTTCGTTTTACACGCATTCCTCCTTCTCTCAATTTTCACCCCCTTCACCACCCGGTTTCTCTTCTTTACCCCTTTGGTTTGACTCTTCTCTCTGTCTCCCTTCATCGCTTTCCTTTCAGCATTTCGTTCTACATCTACAATCTATATGTATGACCTGAATATAGGACACGGAGAAAGGGGAAAGGCTTGTGTGGGAGAAAATAGGATAGGGGTAGAAAAGAGCAGGGAAGACTCGGAGACTGAAAAATGAAGCGCGAAAAGAGCACTAAAAAAAAAGCTTCTTTGAATAAAAAAATATTTCTTTCATGCAAATAAATGGTCGGTTTGAATATGGCCGATGAAATATTTCTTTAATCCAAAGAAATATTTTTTTTGTATCTAAGAAACGTAATTATGAAGGCAAAGAAATATTTATTTGATGCTGTGAAATTCGTTGAGCAAAAAGAATATTTCTTTGAAATAAAGAAATGATTTTTCTATATGAATAAATTTTATCTTTGACAGTTGGGTTATAAGATTCAGTTTACTGTTTTACATTGTTTGTATATCTATTTTTTATTATTTTTAGATTATTTATACTTAAATTATATTTACTTATAATATCGTACGCTTTTTATGCTACGAAAAATCGGAAGAAACTTTTCGGCGGCCGGGATTCGAACTACCTAAACGCGCATCGAACGCAACTTATCCTAACAACTAAACCCCACGGCTAACCTAGCACATTGAAAATTTTGCCAAAATCTCAGCAAAATATCACATAAGCCAGAGCCGGCGGACCATTGGTGAATGAATACCAATGAAATGTCTCATCTGAATAGCAGTATCAAATTTATTGAATTTAAAAAATGTTTCTTCGAGTGCAAGAACAGAATTCTAGAAATCTAGGCTCCTAGTTTCCAAGAAACCATTTCATTGACTTAAAATAATTCACATTTAGAAGCAAAGAAATTTTTATTTGTATTAAAGAAATAATTTCTTTGAATCAATGTCTGAGTTTTTTGTCTTACAACAATATTTAATTACATTAAGTAATAAATTATTTTAACTCAAAGAAGTGTTTTCAAAGAAATGCATTTCTTTGAATCCAAAAATCCTTTTTTTCAGTGAGGTAACCATGTTTACCTTTGTCTTGTCTTTTTTTTTTCATATTCGCTCTATTACTTTTTGCGCAACAGGATCCTTCTACCTCAACATTGATTGAATTTCATGCATACTTTATCCAAAAATCGTGAGAAATTGTATAAAATAATCCTCGTAATACTTGGAATTTTGGTCTGTTTATAATTCAATTGAGAGAGATAACAATCAGACCTTCTTCGCAGTACAACGTGGAAGGATCAATTAAACTTTACTAAAAGCTCACCGATAGGTAAAGGTTTGATTATATCATAGTTTGAAATTGGCATTTCCGTTTCCATATTTTAATAAGTTCCAAAGATACTGCAATATAATCTCTACGAGTTAGCACTGAATACACGAAAATATCTACCGCTTTGTTACCAAGTTAGATCATCGACCAGATGTCCTTTCAACCGTTAGGCGTATTTTAAATGATAATCATTGCTGGTAATGCGGTAATGCTTTGTACATATATCCTGTTCTAGAAATCAATAACATGTTATAGATAAATATATCTGGAGCAATTATATTAATATTTAAAAACAAATTCTCACTTCACTACCCAGAACTTGAATGAAATTTCACGAAATCGATCCTGGACGAAATTGCTAAGTTTTTGTCTTTCATTTTTGATACTTATACCCTTAACACACTGTTTCACGTCTGACTGCACTCTCATGGATCGCTGAACCGATTGATCCTGTATTTGCAACAATGTAGCAGTTCAGATTCTCAATTTCGCGATAGAGTGAAAGACCACCCTGACCTATAGCTTCTGCAGAATAACCTGAATATAGCTTATTATACCATAGTTATATAAAGAAACTTCTCCGAATCACGTAACTCACAGTCTTTCAATATTTCAAAGATTTCCAAGGATTTCAATCGATTTTCATCGATTTCATAGCATTTTACTGAATTTCTTCTGAGTTCAAGCGATTTCTTCAGAATTCGAGGAAGTTCAATCATTTTTACAAACTTCAAAAGATTTCAAAATATTTCAAGAGATTTCACTGGATTTTAAAGAAATTTGCACGATTTCATGAGATTTTACGTGAATTTAACATGACTAATTAAATAATAGTAGGGTGGGGGAAAAAACAAAAAATTGGAATTTCAATTTGGGACCAACGGGAAAAGGTGTATTTTCATATCACAATTTCCTGAGTGTGGTGACCTTCGTTCCCATGCTAGAAATTTTACGACTGGTCATACGCAAAAATAAGTAAAGTAAAAAAGATGTATTTCACCGAGATCTAGAAACTTTTTTTGTAAAATTTTTCAATAAAATTAATACTTCTAGAGAAAAATGAGAAAAACCTATTTTTTTTACATTTTTCACGTGGGACAGGCCTTAACTTTATTCAATTTCAAAAAGTTTTTTTCTCAGGAAATTGTGATTTAAAAATACACCTTTTCCCGTTGGACCCAAATTGAAATTCCAATTTTTTGTTTTTTCGACCCACCCTACTAAATAGCGTGTCCGCAAAATTGCAATTTTGTGTTGGGTGTAGATAAACAAGTACAAATCAGCGAGTCATTTAAAAGCGAGTGCAACTGCACAGAGCACATCCTGAAAAAGTAATTAACACAAGAGGAACCGAGTCTTTCTTGTCCCATCCTCTAGTCCTCTCACACCCTCCGCCTTCTTATCATTTAATTTCTTATTATGGGTATGCACTATGCATGCGTGCGTGCGCGCGAATGACCTGACACGACGCATCGGCAGGAAGCTGTCGGTTTAGATAAGATCTGCGAGAAACCCCAGGCCAAGAGCACCCTACCCTCGCTTGCCCCTCCAGTCGTTACACCCCATAAAACGTAGCCCCGTCGCAATAACCGACACCGACCCTCCTCCGTAACCGTGATTGCACCATACATAGGTATATATATATAATGTATTATATATATATAACCTGCACTATGCTTGTATCTCGTCAGCTTCAAAGAAAGTAAACTAACGAGTTGTTCAAGCGATTTACTGCTCTTAATACTAACTATCGATCGTCCAATGTTATTCAAGCCGAAAAAAATAGGAAGGGTTTTTTTATGGTAAGAAGTATGGACCGTCCAAAGTTCTGTTTGCATTCTTTGTATAAAACTAAGTTATTTAAAAGAAGAAAATTGTATAATATTAAGTAAATACAGGATTTATTTACATGTAAAACTTTGCCGCGCTCTACGTTAACTTTTAGGGATGTGTAAAATTTTGAAATGCCTGAGTCCGGCCCGACAAAAATTCACATTTATAAAGTTCTATTAATCAACTTCGGATTTAACTTTACTAATCTCAATTTAGAATGCTACGAGAGTGACTCCGAAAGTTTTGTCAATAGGAATGTTTTAAGTATGCCAGGTGGATTACGCATATGTTTTTCAAAAATTTGATGTTTCTATAGATGATAGCAAAAATCAGAACGAAAAAATATTAATCTGTTTGTTTCAGGCATCATTTACAATTTATCAAGTTTGTTAAAAGAAATGCATTTATTTCTTTTCATATATACTTGATAAATTTTAAATGATGCCTGAAACAAACAAATTAATATTTTTTCGTTCTGATTTTTGCTGTCGCCCATAGAAACATCAAATTTTTGAAATACATATGCGTAATCCGCCTGGCATACCTGAAATATTCCTAATGATAAAACTTTCGGATTGACCTACGTATAACACTCTATAAAAACTGTCTATGCTATAAACTCTAATCAAATTGATCTACGTACAAACTTTTGTATAGTTTACTTAGAATTGAGTCGGTCTACATCAATCTTTACAAAGAAATAAATCCATACCAAGAACTTTGTAGTAATTATAATGCCAGGACTATAGAAGGTTAGAAGAGTATCAGTTGACCCTTCAACTTTTGAATCACGACTTATGAACTTACTTATAGACTTAAACTTATAAAATCCTCCGTGGAAGATAATTCCTACAAATTTCGTTTTAGATAAAAGATGATTAAGAATCAACACTTTCACTTGTTGCTGAGTGAAGGTTTTCGTTTCCTGATTTGGATTAGTCGCTCAAAAATCTACTGAAAATGATAAGACTCATCGAAAAGATAGTTCTCAGTTGTCCAGTGTATTATTAACATGCCTTGTCTTTCGATCGTTTACGCAAGCCGACAGCTGTTCAACTGACAATAAAGGAAAGTAATGGTCCGGAAGAACCTGTCCTTGATATTACGAGGATTCGCTAGAATTAATCGATCGATAGTTGACCATCTTTGAAGCAGCTGCATTACAGAGAAAAAAAAGTAATTCTCCAGAAATAAACGTCATTACCAAGAGATAATATTCATAATATATAATTAAAGAAAAAAACACGATCATTTAAAGATTATACAAAATAACACCATGTGCAACTGCAATTCAAACGGCGAATATTTTATTATTAGTTTGTATGCCATATGGATTAGTTTTCATGTACTTGAGTTAAAATATCGTTTTATAGTAATAATTGTATAAAACAGAATCGATCTTTTAATTAAGTTCAAATAGGAAGTCCAAAACAAACCCAGAGAAGAACTGGGAGACTGGGAACATTCAATTCAGGACAGACTCATTGACTCACTAATCTACGTCAGCCTCTTCAAGTCTTGAATCTTGACTATTAGCTAACTTCCTGATTGACTGCCAATATCTTCTACTATATAAGTTCACGCAACTGTCAGCGGCCAGACTGCGCGCCGCTTCTTTGTTAAAGTCAACATCGAGATTATTAATTTAAAGTGGAATAAAATTAACTGATACTTTTCCTTCAAACCTATCTCAATACTCAAGAATATTACTAAACGGCTTTGACGAAACTACTGAACAATCTACACTTTCCCCTAGAACATAAGTTGGCATATAGGATTCTATATGAATCTTAGTTCTTACATAGAATCCTATATGGGTTTCTTGAGTACAATGTTTGACAGGAATAAATATTCTTCATGGCATGACATAGCTTAAGTTACTTAAGGTCCATTCTCATTCCCAATCTATCTCTCTCCTACTTTTGTTACGTCGTAGAAGAATGCACCGTGCACGATTTTCCGTGAACGAGTTTCGATTAAAAGCTTCTCATGGAATTTTTCCAGAACGCTTGAATTCAAAGACGAGTCTTCGCTTCTTTCGCCCGTTTAGTCCTCTTTTCAACCTCTTCCATTTCTGGCTCTTTGTCGTCCCCAGGACTGTACATCGTACACCTACGGTCCTAGGCGGCAAGGTTGTCCTCACATATCTTTTTCTCCGATCTACTCTTCTCTTCTCTCTACCAGAGACTACCTCGTTCCTCTCTTCTCAAACAGGCTTTATCGGTCCTGCTTCCTTTCCCAGCTACATAACAGTTGAACCATTTCTGCAGTCAAGTCGCGAGGATGTTGTCCCTCTGGACTTTGAATCCCAATGTAAAAAATACAGTACTGCAGCCAGGAACAATTCGGCGGTGAGAGCAATTTAACAATTTAACAATGCGTTATTTTCAATATCCCACAGCCACAGTTGCTTATGCTTCTAAATATCAAAATAAGTTTCTCAATTCTTATCAAAAACGCGTAATTGACCTGAAACATTGATATTTGTGAACTGGAACGACCTCGGGAATCGTTAAATGTTCTCTCTCAGTACTGATCTTATCGCATAGTTGTACATGATATGATAGTCATAGGTCGTAGTGCAGAAGGAGTTATCTATAGTATATGTGATATATATGTATTGTGTGATTTATATCGTCGTACAGCTGCGACATTATAAGCATCTTTCTCTTGATCTCTTAAAGAAGTTATAGCAATAGCCGAAATAAGAACAAAGTTGGCTCGAGTCCCATTCATCGAAGCGGCGAGCAATTTTGTTTTCTCGGCGTGGTAATGCAATCTTGCCAAGATCAAAGACCTTTGTTTCGAGTCGGCGGACATTACACTTACTTTCGTTCCTGTGTATGAAAGTCTGTAACCAATCCTGCTCCCTAACAGGGAGTCACTCAGAAAGAATCCGATTTTCGAACGTCAGAATAATTCCTGATAAAAGGAAGCTCGAGGAAGGTATAAGGAGGAGGGTGAACCTGATTTGAGATTAGTTGCCATGGCACCCCATGATTAAGCCAAGCTTTCAGCACTCCATCGATTCTCGAAATTGAATTAGAACTATTCGATTGATAAATTTCGATCTGATAAATCGATGCTAGAATTTGTAATTCGACTACCATCTATTTATGTTAATGCACTCTAAGATCGGGAAACAAATAAAAAGCTGACAAAGTTTTAACCTTGAACACAATAAAGTAATATCTAGAAAATAATTGGTGCGGCTGTACTCAACAGAACTTAGTTGGGGTGCCTGTGGATGCTGCCCCCCCCCTGCTTAGAGGCCGCACGTGGCTTGCCCTTACAAAACCAGCCCTGGCTGATCACACATGGCGAGGAAAGATAAAAAAAACCATACGCGTGTCACTTGAAAGCGTCCGATGAATTGTAATGTCGAGTAAGGGATTATATAACACCTTCAAAATTAAAACAATATTTTCAAAGCTTTAATTTTTTCAAAACTTCGAATTACACTTGAGTTACGTAATCCGTTCAGGGGGAAGTATAAATATCCCTCGAAAATAGATTCAATTATTTCACAAACAAATCATTCCGAAATACTAGCAGGCTTTGCTGTAATCGATGATTACCTAACAATCATTTGAGGTCTACAATTATCATGGCATACTGAATGAAGGCTCGAAACTTAATAAAGCTATATCAAGTTTTCATTTTCTAAAATAAACGATGAATTGGTCCATTGTCACTTATAATTCCTTTTATTCAGAATTCTAAGCGCCTATCAATCTTTATAGCAACTATCATTTTGCGGGTTTACTAACAAAGCAATGATAAACTTTCCGAGCCTTTTATATCTAAATTTAGAGTATCTGCTCATGTTCTTTAAAAATAGTTGCAAACATGAAATATTCTTTGTTTACGTATAAAGTGGTGTAAAACTTAATCATAAATGAAGTCCGAGAAGTTAGAGATAATTCAGACTTCTATCATCGTGCATCATTTATACTTTCATGATTTTTTTTCCATTTCCATTGCAAAAAGCAGTATGGGAATCATCATGTGCGGAGCGCAATAAAACGGAAACGCTCTTATACTACTCATAGCCATTTCATCGATCTCGTACTTCCCCAGCGGGCAACAACCCTCTGAACTCACGGCGCCGATGCGGAGGCAGCTAAAATATGCAAATGCGAACCTGGATTATGTTCGGATCTGCTACGAGCTGATCTCTGCTTGATGAAGCGAGGCGAAAGGATCAGATGCACGTCATATTTTTCATTTAGTCCTGCACATCATCCGGGCTTTGATTTTTCTTCAGTCTTCACTTGTTAACAACCAAACAAAAGTCTCATCACTCCAGCAATTGAAAAGTCACAGAAATGAGTGATGTCTTACCAAGTAGAGATTCAAATAAGAGTTTCTTTAGAGAAAAATGTGCAGCAGCAATATGTGACTGCAAGTTTTGGAGTTTAGTCTTTAAATTGTACAACATTCATGATACAATGGAGTCCTTTCCAGTTTGACGCTTGCCTGTCTCCCGATACATGGCTATAGATAATTTATTTTTACTTTTACTTGACTCATTATTAATTTATGATCCTCTGTTACAGGGTGGCCACAAGACTCAATTTTTCAACTTCCCTGACATTTCTCTGACTTTTCCCTGACTTGCAGACAAATTTCCCTGACAAAAAAGTATTAAAAATGCGAATAAACTTTCAAAAATAATGCTATTGAAATTTAAAAAAATTTTGTATAATATCAATGAAATCTTTTAAAAATATAAAAATCTCGTAAGATCCTTCAAAATTCAAGAACAAACTTTAAAATCAGTTTAAATCATTTACAAATCGTAAACATCTCTAAAATTCACGATAACCTTGGAAATCTCTTAAAATTCCTTGATATTTCTTGAAATTCCTAGAAACCTCTTAAAATTCAACGAAACCCCTTTAAAGTTAATATTCCACGCAATCCCATAAAGTTTCGCGAATTTTTTTTTAAATTCCTTAAAATCATTTGAAATCCTTTAAATTCCACGAAAAACTTCAAAATCTTTTAAAATTCCTAAAAATCTCTTAAAATTTC
>JAUESH010007821.1:0-17189 GCA_032275165.1 Synergus magnus
TTTTATTTTTTATTATTTACATCATCATCCCATAGAAGATAATGTAAAAACAGGGCCGAAGCGCAGCTGCGCCTCTATCGGATTTAGTTGTTGTGACGTCACAAGTGGAAGTATATATTTACAGCCATTTTCATGCCTGTCGGATAGGGCTGGTCCTGCACTCCAAAAAACCACCCTGGCCAAACGTCACTTCAAACAGTGTATTTTTAGAGCCAAAAATCTATATATTTTGAAATGATATGATAGATTAAAGTGATCTACAGATTTCGCCATTTTTTTTTTGTTTATTTACATTTTTTTGTCCGGCGCTCCAACAGCCTTAAGAAAGGATTTTACAGGATTTTTGAGATTGTCGTTACCATTGGGTGCGGTCAGAGACCGGATCGCATCACATTGCAGGTACTTTAAAAACGTTTTTAATGAATTGTAAAAACTTTAAACATTGAAATTCGTACTAATTTCAAGAAATTAATCATTTTTTTTGCAAACTTTTGATGACGTTGATTGTAAGCCATTCACGATTTGGATAGACTCTAAAGACATTACTTGTAAATGAAAGCTCTTGAAATTTTATTTCTATCTACGATAATATATGTGCAAAAAAATAACGATTTCCGGAATGACTCATCATTTACCTTCCTACAACTTTTACCCCTCCACCCCATTACTCCCTCCACATCATTCACACAGATACACACTAACATTAACTCAAGCTCACACGGATATGCTCTAAACCAGTGGATCCAGAAGCCTCCCTGCTATACTACTCCCGAGGATCCCGTCCCATGCAGACGCAAAATGCAAAGCGCAAAACGAACAGCCAATGACAGAACACTTTTGAGCAGACAGAAATGTGAAGGTGTTCTGTGATTGGCTGTTCATTTTACGGTTTACGTTTTACGCCCGCATGGAACGGGACCCTGAAGCTGAGCAGGATGATGCATAGTGGGGGACAGAAGCGCATCAAATTTGGCCAAAAGTAAAAAAATTATCCAAGAGTCATAAAACTCATTTTCTACTTGTTTTTTGGGTCGCTGATTCCAAATCCATCATCAAAACCTCAAAATTCAAAATGGCGGATCCAATATGGCGAACAAACTTTTTTTTAATTAATTATTTTTCATAAAACTCGTTTTCCAGTTGTTCTTTGCGTCATTGATTCCAAATCCATCATCGAAACTTCAAATATCTAAATAAAGGATCCAACATGGCAATCCAATTTTTTTTTTAATTATTTTTTTTTTTTTGGACAAAACTCATTCTCTAATCGTTTTTTGGATCCCTGATTCCAAATCATGACCCAAAAAACAACTAGAGAATGAATTCTATGAAAATTAAACGATTTAAAAAAAATTTCGCCGCCGTATTAGATCTGATATTTTGAATTTCGAAGTTTTAAAGATGGATTTGGAATTAGCGATCCAAAAAAAATATAAAATGAGTTTTATGAAAAATGAATAATTTAAAAAAATTTTAGTGGCCATGTTGAATCCGCCATTTTGAATTTTGAAGTTTTGATGATGCATTGGGAATCAGCGACCCAAAAAACAACTAGAAAATTAGTTTTATGAAAAAAAAAAATTTTGAAAATTTTTTGTCGCCATATTGGATCCCCCATTTTGAATTTTGAAGTTTTGATGATGGATTTGGAATCAGGGACCCAAAAAACAACTAGAAAATGAGTTTTATGTCTCTTATTTAAATTTTTTACTTTTTGCTAAATTTGACGCGCTCCTGTCCCAATGTTGCGCTAGTGCAGTGATTTATCTTTATGTAAAAAAAAAGGATTTTAGCATCTGTAGATATTTTCCAAAAATTGATTTTCTCCGATCCGCTAAGGCGCTTGGCAGTCTGCCATTTTTTTTGTGCAAAAAATCGACTTTCTAAAATGTACAGATTTGTGTAGTAAATATATTTAGAATTACTATAGAAAGAGTTATTTAGGTCAGAAAGTTCGGGAACAGGTAGAAACACGCACAGCAAGATGAGGGTCTCAGATGTCTCTTTTGGCGCGTTTTTCTCCAAACAACGTTTTTTGACATGGCTGACGCTTTAGAGAAAAAAGTTTTGCACTTATCAAACTCAAATTTGGAACACTTATTCTACACACGTAGAGCTTCAGTATGAACTAGAATTATATATTTTCATTAATATTTAGTTGATTGTTAAACAATTTAAGTTAAAAAAAAAAGATCGAAAATTTCAAAAGTCCGCAATTTTGGTTTCATGTTATCACATATGAATTATCCTAGTTCACACGATAGCTATAAGTTTATATTTCAAAAATTTTACGTTTTCTATTTCAAATGGCTCGAAGTCGAGATATCATGTCAGTCAGGTTCAAGCAGGACTAACTTCAGGCTGCCGTACCTGCGATATTTACATTAAAAAAAAAAAAATGTGCTGTATTACCTTCAAACCTCTTCTTTTATATATTAAAAGTTTTATTTTTATACATTAATTTTACTGTGAGAAAAAAATGTTTGAAAAAAGTCATTAGAGATGGTGTACTGCCTCCTTAGACAATGTATCTTTGCGATTTTTCCATGAAATTTTGGAAATGAGGTGGAATATTTGTGTCATTTTATAAAATTCACCATTTTTTTGAGTATTTTTTTTTTCATTTTTTAATCAAGTGCTCGAACACCCTTAATACATAAAACCAAAATATTATATAAATTTTAAATAATGACTGTTGTTATTTAAAATATTTAATTTTTATTCTAGCACGCCAATTAACTAATTAACAGGAATTTCTTCTTTGATTTCATACCTGACATATGTGGAATGTATTAATCCATGTTCTATCATTCCAGGGTACAAAGATAGTAGAGTCAAAATCGTTGTACATAAGGGATGCACTGGTGATTGAAAAAAAACTATCTTCTTTTCCAAAAGAAGTAATTTAAATAATAAGAGTACTTTGTGGCGAAATTGAAGAATAAACTCCCTAGCAGATAGACCTGTAAGTAATCAAACAGATTTTATTTTCTTTAACCTTTTTTTATTTCTTCTATCATAAAATTTCGATTTTAATTATAAAAAACATATTTTAATTTATATTCTTAGAAAGTAAGCCTTTCATGACTAAAAGATCCCTACAAGCCTTCGTAGGGATCTTGCAGTGTTATGGGCCCAGCAGCGCTGGACTCGACGTTTCCGTCGGAGAAGCTGCTGGCTGATCGACTTTTGGTTGTGTGACGTTGCAGATTGCATCTGTAACGTCAAAAGTTTTAGTAACAACCGGCACCGCAGGCAGTAGCTGATTTGACCCGCGTTCGGTAATTTAAAGTCCAGGAAGAGAGCCACACCACGAACTTTCGGAGCACTTTCGAACTCTAGACTTAAAACTATTTCTCTGCGAATGTAACTTTGTCCATGTAAACCTCGATCCATTCCGATCAAGGATGGATGCCAATCTTAACAACCATGAATCCAGTCAAAGAAGGAAGAATGTTTGATGAAATTTTATCTATGAAAGAAGGAAGGAAGGACGATGTTGGATTTGAAATACGGCAATATTCCCGCCAGCCGTTATAGAATCCGCCACTTGCCGTACGTAGAGTCTGCAGCCTCGGAAGTACCGGTGACACACGGAGCCCCGTGCGTCTGACGAAATATATATTTTCTCGTTCGAGAACTCAATGAGTGTACTGACTAGTGGCAAGCACAGTTGGTGCACTGAACTATTTTTTTATGAATTACTAGTTCACATTTAAACACTATATAAACTGTACATCATTGTATTTTAGACTGATAGCAGGGTGCACTCAGTAATACGTACGAGTCTGTAAACTCGGAAATACTTGTTAACAGCCACGTGACTCTAATGATAGCTGCGATTGGTCGAGCGCTATGTTCTTGTAAACTTGCCTTAACTCGCCAACTTCCGTCCTCACGCCAACGGAGATCTGAGGATCATTGTCTTCCTACGATTCAACATCGATACAGATGGCCGAGGTAAACCATATTTTGTTGTGGCAAGTGAAGTAAAGTGTAGATTAATTAAGTGTATTATTAATAAACAATAAAAATTATATTTTTTAGCATTTCAAACTGCGCGCCAATAGCAACCAATCAGATGCCGAGCGCGACGCATGCGCAGTAGAGTACGGGGCTCGAGTTGGGGCCACTGTACAATAGTCGTAGTCTTGCGAATAATTTCCTTTCGACAAACCTTTCGACATAAACTTTACATTTCGAATTACACATAACCTTACAAACAATTCGACGACAATTCTGGGGAAGCGACTCTTCTTTATTCGATAATATAAACTTTCGGTTCGTTACAATCAACTCTAGGTTGACTGTTCATTCTTCCACCTTGGAAGCGCAACGCAAGAGTCTAATTTTACTTCCTCATACTGGGAAGGACCACGAAAGAGTGACGCTCCCGGATTTAGCTCGCGCGCAAATCTCGATAATGGCAACGCGCATGCTCAGGCCTCACCTGAGACCGGCGAGACTCAAGTCGCACGTCCCGTCAGTCTGTACATATGAACAAATTCAACACATATACCAGTTAAAATTTAAACATTATCCGTCTGTCAATTTTATCGGCCTAAAATTGACGAAAATGAAAAAGGAAAGCGTCATGTATTTGGAACTTGTTTTGTCGCCTAACTTTGCCCAGTCTCAGTTATTAATGCAGCGAAATTAAATAACGGAATTAAAAAATAAAATTGACAAAAGTCGGCGCTAATTCGACAAGAAAAGTGGCTACCGCAGAACCTAAAATAGCGATTAAAGAACAAGCCAGAAACGACTATGGCAGAATGAAAATATGAGGAAAATTATACATTAATATAAAAGTGAAAGTTAAGAACACATCGCTTACACAATTGTAGTCGAAATACTGAATGAACGCTAAGTTTTACAACTGTCGACGATTACTTCGTTGACTGTACTTCGCCGGAATGATGTCCTGACCTCCTGTCCGTCGTCCAGCTCCGGTCTCTCATCCAAAATTTGGTCGAGTGACTAGGTGACGAAAGGTGCAGTCAGTGCCTTGACCGTCAGTCTCCTTTTACTCTCCGAGAGTCGAATTACACTCGGAGCCTCTGGGTTGGTAGGCACCACTCCACCAGCTAGTGCACTTTCTCTGATAAGAAATCGTCGAAGTCGGTTCGAACAACCCTCAGCATCAGTAAATCTGGCTTCTACTCTCCTTTAAACTCCGGCTCATCCTTACCAATTAAACATTGTCGGACGATGCGTACCATCCATATAGGCTAGGTGGTAATTGAGTCGAAGTCAATCGACTAATCATCTACAATGGATATTGCAATCCGGTCATTATGAAAAATAAAATGTGAGATTCCTCGAACGGCAATTGACGCTGCAAATGAAATGTTTCTTTCAGACGTGGATGACGAATGTCTGGGTCCCTCTGACGACTTTCTATGCCTCCGTCTTTGTGACAAAAATCTTAGCCCTCTTGACGATACAGCGGTTGCTCTTGACCTTGGGGCTCGTCAAGTGTGAAACACTCAACTCCTGCAGAACATCCTCGAATACAAGCATCTCGTCGTATGGCAATAGATAAGCAGCCACTGGCGGTACGACGAGTGCATTTGGTAAACTCGCCGAAAGAAACTCTTCAGAAGCGATATACAAGCTCGCATGACCTTGAGCTGGCAAGCGATTTCGTCGAACATTTTCGGCTTGCATCTGAGCAGGGGTGACCTTCTTTGACATGGTCAACTTGAGCTCAGACGGCGAATTCCTGATTTCTCCCAATAGCCTGTCGACCTCTCGTTTCTTCCGCGTCGGGACATCCTTGTCCTTGGTTTTGTCGACTGCAGCAGTCGAAATAGCAGACGCAGAATCGAAGCCGTCATCGAGATAACTCTTGGCATCAGAAAGAACCCTCTGCACTTCCAGCTTTGTCGAATTCAAGGACCTGTCGCATACTGCAGAACCAGTATTAGCCTCGATTTTGACTTCGCACTTGTCGAGATCATATTTAGTGGGCTTTGATAACTGAGCCCGTTCAGCTTCCAATTCCAACAAGAGACTTCACATCCTCTGCTCCAACTCAGCCTATTGTCTTTTCAACTCCAACACTTGCTTAGAGACCGGAGCCTGGTTGGTGAAACTAGAGTTGGGAGACGAGAATCCCGACATGTTATTCAGATCTAAACAACTCAGCAGCCCGCAGTAAGATGAAATACATTTGTGTCGCTCGTATGAATCGCACTAGAAATTTACATCATTTAGAAAACAATAATCAACGAGAAATCTTTAAATCGGAAATTTTACATTTTCCTAGAACATTGCCAAACCTGTCCGCCAATTCTACCATAACCGGTCCACACAATCTATGGACAAAAGCTGGTCCAATATATTTATGAGCTAACTTCGAAGAATATGCTTGGGTCCTGTAGCTAAATTTCTTGCTTGGATAACACACTTCAGTTCCTACTCTGATTTGTAGTGACACGACCCTTTCTGAATTGACCTTGGTAAGCGCTTATCTGAGTTTTTCTTTGTTTGTTTTTTAACCGTATGACGAAATTCGTCAACTAAACCCACACGCGCCGTCCATTCGTCAACTAAGTCTTTGACAATCGAATCGTCAATGTCTTTAGGGAACTTTTTTTTGCATGTTTTATTATCGCTTCGCGTCCATGATTCAAGAAGAAAGGCGATCTTCTACCACCCGAATGTGAAATAGAATTAAAAGCTAACTGAATCTTAGACAAATTTTCGTCCCATTCCCTTGGGTTTTTATTTATGAACGCGGAAATCATCGGCTTTATGGTTCAATTAATACGCTCGATCGAAAGATTTTGGGAACGCGATAACGGAGTAATGATATGTTTAACGCCTCTTGCCAACAAAAGGGCTCTAACGTCTTTATTTAGGTATTCCGTACCATTATCCGTAATAACTGATCTAGGAGTCCCCCAACGATCGAAAACAGTCTCGAGTGCGTTAATCACAGATTTACTGGTTCTACTCCTCACGGGGAATAACTCTACGTACTTCGTATATAAATCTTGAACAATTATCAAGTACAAATTTCCTCGCTTTGTCTGCGTTTGAGAGACGACGGTATCAACTGAAAATTGTGCCCAAGGTGACCGTACGGGCTTTGATGTTAATTGTCCCTTTAAAGGTTTTTGATGGTATTTTACCTTAAGACATCCCGAGTCATACCTGGCCAGTAATAATTTTCGCGGACTCTATTCAGCATTTTCTTACTACCCAGATGTCCCACCAGTGGAACATCATGATTCTCACTAAGGACAGTCATGATATTACACGGTTTAATTACTTTTTTCCACGATCGCTCATCATTAACCAGAGCTTTGTCTAAACGAAACCTGGGACAACAATAGAACAAATCGTCGTTCTCAATTTTCCAGTCAGAAAACCCATCAGGACGATTTTTGACGAAATCAAAATTCGTTTGATACCAATCCTGGCCACAATTCGAATTTAATTGAACTCGCTCTTGGACAGTTTCTTCGTCAACCTTTCCCGATATCTCTGGATACACGTCATTAGGAATACAGTGTCCCTGCTCGTTCACGATTTCACGACAAAGTTCTTCTGAGACAAAAACTTCTTTATCGACTATTTTCCTGTTAGCGTTCGGTTCATCTATTATTATGTTAACTCGTCGCGGTATTATGAGTTGAATTTCTAAATCGGAATTATTTTCATTTGTGTTCTCCACAAAATTATTAACATCTGGAAACCGAGATGGACAATCCCCTTCGATATCAAAATTCAATTCATCCCCCGCGAAATAATTTAGACGATCCGAATTACCAAACACATTCGACGAAACCTCTCCCCCTTCAGACCTTTAATTACGTAACACAAGCGATGGGGAGCAATCGTCATTTCTAGTTTGATCCCGATTAGTTAAATTTTGACTCGTCGACAATAACCTCTCTAATAAAATATTCTATTGAAAAATTGTTTCTAACCGGTTTGACAAAAATTCTATTTTGCTTTCCAAGTCACGATACTTCTGGTCATCACCGGAAACAGTCGACCCGGGTCGGCTGGGGGTCGGCGTTAAAGAACCGAATCCTCTTCCCCTTCCTACGCCCCTGGGTAAACCGGCGTTTAAATTGGTCCCAATGATAACCGCACCACTTGGCATGATGTCGAACGGAGACCACATGTTATCTGTCTCGCTCATACTGTCTTCTGTCGCCTCGTCGTTAGTCGATTTTTCCACGGGTACCGATGTGCCCTCCCCGGTAGTCTTACTGACCTGAGCTTCGTTCGGCGTCCCTTTCGGAGGCGAAAGAAATAATGTCGAGCAAGAGCGGTTTCAGCGTTGAACCAAAGTCAATCCAATTTCAAAAGAACAATCCTAAAAATTTTAAAGGCGTTAATAAACAATATCAGCCAGAATCAGAATAAAATTATTTGAAAAATTAAAAGTGACTATTGATATGACAAAAAATGAAAACAATTACTTTAGTTTTTAAGAAAATTAGTCAGAGTAAGATCTGACTTTAAATTTTAAGGAAAATATTCAGAGCAAGGTTTGACTTTAAATTTAAAGGAGCAAGGACAAAACCGTTACTCATAGATGTTAGAAGAAATAAGAGCAAGATCTGATTTTAATTTAAAGAGCAAGGACAAAACCGCTACTCAATTAATGTTGAAAGAAATCAGAGTGAGATCTGATTCTTATTTAATTGAGCAATGGACAAGACCTTTACTCAATTGATATTGAAAAATAATCAGAACAAGATCTGATTTTAATTCAGTTGAATAACGGACAAGACCTTTACTCAATTAACTTTAATTACTATGATTAAATCCTATAGTAATTGTTAGGTAAGGGGGCAAAACCCTTTTACCCCAATAAAGAATCAAAAGACTGGCTAACGGAGCAAGATCCTATTAACCAGAGGAGATAAATAACTTCGATCAATATTAAGGAACAAGATCCTTTTTCAAGACAAAATCAATTTTCATAAGAAACGTTGGACAGCGGAGCAAGATCCAGCCATCCAATTTCAATAACATTTCAAAATAATTCTTTTTCAAGCCCACTAGTGTTATATATATATTCATAGTCTGATGAGTGCTGCCAAAAAAATGGCTACGAACCCAAACAACCAGAACAACGAAGATGATCAAGATCAAGGCCAAAATGTTGTGGTAGTGCAATCAAATCCACTAAATCTCAGTCCGCCACCTCCTCTTACATTTGATGGAAATTTATCTGAAAAATGGCGGAAATGGAGAAAGAAGTTCCAGATCTACATGAAAGCAACTGAGAGCGTGTCGAAACTTGATGATACCAAGATCGCCATACTTCTCTTCTCGATCGAAGACGAGGGCCAAGAGATTTACGACACTTTTGAAATCCCAGAGAATGATGTGAACAATTTCGATGTGGTTATGCAAAACTTCGAAACATATTGTGTTTCTAAGAAAAATGACAGTGTTTGCAGACATCTTTTCTTCCAACGCACACAAAAAGAAAACGAGTCAATAGATGAATTCGTTGTGAATTTGAAAAGATTGAGTCTTGATTGTTCTTTTGGAGGTCTTAAAGATTCTTTAATCAAAGACAGAATAATAAATGGAATCAATAATACGACGATAAAAGATCGTCTATTACGAGAAGATAACATGACTCCAGAAATATGTATGCGTATATGCAGAGCAGCTGAACTGGCAAATCAACAGGTGCAAACCCTACAAGAACCAAAAAACGTGGATGCAGTAAAATACTCGAAGCAACACAAGCAAAATTTCAAGAAGCCACACAATTCTACGAACAAAAAGCAGCAGAACCAGAGAAAACCGGAATCACCGAGTATGACGTCATCGCAGCAAACAAACAGAGGAAATTCCTTCACAGCAAAAGAACAAGGAGATTATCGCACATCATCATCTAATTGTAGCAGATGCGGATACAGACATCAACCGAGAAAATGCCCGGCGTTTGGTAAGATTTGTAAAAAATGTAACAAACAAAATCACTTCGCTCAGGTATGCAAAAATTCTCATAGTATTAATGCGGTACAAAATAATAGCGAAATAGAATCTGATGTAGATTTAGATGAACACTTTTATCTTGGTGAGATTTCGATTAGTAATGTAAATTTGAGTTGGACTGAAAAAGTAACCTTTTTAGACACTTCGAAAAGTGTTGCGTTTAAACTAGATACAGGAGCTGGCTGTAATGTAATTAACTTTGAAGATTTTCAAAAAGTAGGTCCACAGGTTCAATTCGAAGACACCAAACCTAAACTTATCAATTACGATGGTTCAAATATTCCGATTATAGGTAAGACAAAGATTTTGTGCCAAATACTGAATAATAAAGTACTGCTCGAATTATTTGTCACATAAAAAGTAGACACTATTTCGATTTTAGGTCTAAAATCTATCGAAGATCTAAATACCCTGCGTAGAGTACATATAATCGAATCGAACGCAGTGATAGATTCAGTTGAAAAAAAGACTAAACATAATTATATAAAAGAGCTAATTGGCTCTAACAAAAAACTATTTGAAGGGATAGGAAAATTAGATTTCGCATATGAATTTAAGTTGAAAAACGATTACACAGGTAAAATTGAACCTTGCAGAAAAGTCCCTTTTGGAATCTTAAATGATTTTAAAGATGAATTAGATTTCCTAGAGAAAAAAGAGATAATTTCGAAAATCGATGAACCCACAGAATTTGTCAATACTTTCACTTTGATGAAGAAAGAAAACAAAAAACTAGTAATAGCTTTAGATCCACACCATCTAAACTCTTGTTTGCTCAGAGAACATTTTCCTTTGCCTACTTACGCTGAAATTGCGTCAATTAGACGCATCTAAAACTTTCTGGCAAATTCAATTATCAGAACAAAGCTCCAAGCTTACCACTTTCCAAACTTCATTCAGAAGATATAAATTCAATCGCCAAGCGTTAAATTCTTAGGACACGTCTTTAGCAAAGACGGAATAGCTATAGATGTTAATAGAATTGACGCAATCCTGAAAATGGCAAAACCAAAAGATAAAAAAGGCATTGAGCGACTATTGGGTGTAATAACATACTGTGTTAATGCATACCTAATGTATCGAATATTACAGCACCCCTTCGCGAACTAATAAAGAACGAAGTAGTATTCAACTGGATAAACATTCATGGTCAAGCTTATGAACAAATTAAAAAATGGTTAACTCAAGCACCAATTTTGCAATATTTTGACCCAAACAAACCTTTTAAACTAAGTGTAGATGCTAGTCAATCAGGTATTGGAGCTGTATTATTGCAGAATGATCGTCCAGTTTCTTACGCTTCTAAAGCTTTCACCACTACTCAAAAGGCATGGGCTCAGATTGAAAAAGAGAACTATGCAGTAGTTTTCGGATGCGAACGGTTTAGACAGTACATTGTTGATCAAAAAATAATTGTTGAATCGAACCATAAACCTCTAGTTCCTATTATGAAAAAACCTATAAACGACATACCCTTAAGATTCCAAAAAATGAGATTAGGACTACAACCTTTCGAATTTGATCTTATCTATAAACCCGGAAAAGAATTGATTTTAGCAGACTCAAGCATATTCTTTCATAACAAAACAACTTTCGTCGCACTTGACGAAAGGTTAACTTGAAATTGTTTTGGTCGAACGGCAGGAGCAAGATCTTTACCGCTCGACTTCAGCACAAACAAAATCTTTAAAACTAAAAACTTCCCCGAACTGTCGCACAAAAGATAATATTGCAGCCTCGAGTTGCAAGAAACATCGGGACTGCAATTCTTAAATTTTAAATATAACAACTGACAAAATAATTTACCATAAAATGATTTTATGAGACACTGAGCCGTCGAAAACGACGCGAACACTTCACGCATGCGCAGTCGAACACCTGCCACGCGGCACAAAACTAAAAGGCCCACGCCATTTTCGACGAAAATCAGAAATTAGACACAAAAGCAAAAAATAATACCAAAGCTGCCCCACGTTGGGCGCAGACCCTTAAACAATGTGCACTTTTAATTAAACTTATAAATTCGTCGAGTTTCTACTTACAATAGTCGTAGTCTTGCGAATAATTTCCTTTTGACAAACCGTTCGACATAAACTTTACGCTTCGAATTACACATAACCTCACAAACAATTCGACGACAATTCCGGGGAAGCGACTCTTCTTTATTCGATAATATAAACTTTCGGTTCGTTACAATCAACTCTGCGTTGACTGTTCATTCTTCCACCTCGGAAGATTGATCTTTGGAGTGCAAAGCAATTAATTCCGGGCAATTTTTGCCAAAACATTTCAACCACGGACGAGAATTTTTGGAGGACCAGAATTTTGGAGGAAGGACGCTGCCAACTCTGAAATTTTTCCACGCCATACCGGCTTCACGCAAGGACGCCTCGTGTTCAGAGAAGTTCATCCATCAGCATCGGTTCCAATTTTGAGAAATCAGGACTACAGAATTTTTATGAACATTCTACAAAACACGTCAGTTTGCGCCTAAATTATATTTCTCTAAAATTGTGCCTCGCCGGTCTCGAAAATTACAAATCTGTCTCGTCTCGTGGCAAAAAATTTTTTTTTAACCCTTAGAGAGTACACCTCGCTCCCGTAACATAGAGAGTACAGGGGGTCCATTGGACCCCACTTCAAAAAGTTGTGGATTCTGAAGCCCCCACTCAAAGTTTTGACTCGGCGCTGTGTCACGAAAATGCTGTTTTTCACTAAAAAAATCGTAACTTTTTTAATTTTCAATATTTTGACCTAAAATTTTAGGTACGTTCTCTCGAAATACACTACTTTAAGGAAAAAATACGTGTGATAGTCCACATTTCAAAAAAGGTATTTATTTTGAAGAATGAAACTAGCGAATTGAGCAAAAAATGAAAAATCAATTTTAATTAAAAATAAATATTCTACAAGGCCTTAAATGATCCTAAAACGATTTTTTTTGCATAATTATTTTATTTTAAGTAAGATGTAGAAAAAAAAAAAAATAATTGTGATATATTACAATTACTGTTCGGCAACACAATGTTACGCTCTGTGGATGTCGCACATTGGGCGCCTGCATGACACACAGATTGTTCGCGTTTTTCTATCCCGCCCTTGTTTACAAATCTGGCAGCGAACCTTTTTCTCCAGAATTGGAGACACTACTTCATGCGGCCGTAAATTGTATCGTGACATCTGTTGAAAACGCGTTCAAAATAAGACCACACTACGCAGGAAAAAAATCTAAACACATTCCATCGTATACTTACGTTATTTTTATCACAACTTGACACTTTAAACGTTCAAACAAATTTTCGAAAAAATAATCACTAAGAGCACAGGGGGTCCGATGGACCCCACGATTTTAACGCGTCCGCTTCTGTCTGCTCCAAAACTGTGAATGATGGAGTTACTGGCCCGCCAACCATACGGTCGTGTAATTAGGACACCAAACTACTAACAGATAGCACACCAAGTCCCAATTCAAAATTTTAATATGAAAACAAAAATCACAAACTTGGGCTGGGGTCCAGTGGACCCCCAGTACTCTCTAAGGGTTAACTCAACAGTTATGTTTCGACTTTAATACTATAAAAATCTGTAATAACATTAATTTTGGCATACATTCCTTAAATTTCAAATATCATTTATTTATTTCGCTTATCATACCTTTCAATACTACTGCAATCATTACAATTTTATTAAAATGCACAATTTAGTCTTCACACATACTTTTTGCCATAACTTTAATTATTAAGGGAAACATTTGTCTAGAGCAATTGACTGCGCCAATCCTTTTTCGCAGATTTTCAGGGAGTGAGCTCGGTGTCGTCGTCGGACAACGTCGTCACCAATTCCTGGTATCAGCTGCGGTCGTTTGCGAGACTTCTCCTTACAACATTTCAAACTCTCAAGGTCTCGTACTCTATTACAGCAACAATGTTTTACTTTTGCTCATACATTATTTCAAATTTTCATCACATTTCCCACATTTTCTTTTTGGCAAAAATTACTTTAGCAACAATTCTTTTCGAGGTGAATTCTTTTATAATGTCGAAATCCCTGTGCGATCGTTCTGTGAATCTGCACAGATCTCAATGTGTCTATCTCAAATCAACTAAATGCTCATCTTAAATTTAATTTAAAATAAACATTCAATTTTCTTCTTTTTCAAAAACTAAAAATTATTTTTGCTCAGAATAGCATCTCTGTGTAGGGTCAACACATATAACTGAATTTAAAAGTGAGTTCACCATCTAGGTTAGTTGCGTCGCCAGGGTTGACTCACGTAGTCATCGCCGCCCGCCAACATTTATGTATATACGACTTCGGGCTGACTTACGTAGTTACCCTCACCTACCATGTTCATCGCGACGCCATACTGTCTTGTCCACTTGGTGACGGGCAGTTCTTGAGTATAGACGTGTTAACGACTGTGCGTGCAATGCACATGTCGAATAAAGTAAAGTATAGTGACTGAACTTGAGTGGACTTATTTACCCTCCATAAACTATAATTTTATCATAACACTATAACTTTACAATTGGTGACCCCTCCTGTGAATTTTAAAACACGCATTTTTCGGGCTCCAGTTTTACAATTGGTGACTAAGAAAATTTTCAACATCGAGGTGAAGAAAGGCAAAATGACGCTGGACGAGTCCATTTTTGCATAACCACACGAAGCCACCTCTGTCTGCCTCAGAGCTGCCCATTCTAACATCTAGTCACCAAGACGCATCATCTACATAATTTCGGACGATTTTCTGCCACGGACAAGGACGAAAATTTATTTTTGGAAGGACACTATCGAAGGACGAAAATTCATTGTGGAAAGAAGGACGCTACATGCTCCAAAATTTACCCACGCCACACCGGCTTCTTCCAAGGACGCCTCATGACCAGAGATAGTCATCCATCGACATCGGCTTCTATTTGAGGAAATAGGGACTACAGAATCTTTATACATATTCTGCAAATTATGTAAGTTGCGCCTAATTAATATTTATTTCAAATTGTGCCTCGCCGATGTCAAAAATTAGTCATCTGTCCTGCCTCATAGCAACAAAAATTTCAATTCAACTCACAACAGTTGCTTATTGACTTTATTTCTTTTCAAAATTTTTCAACATTTAATATTTTTGGCATAAATTACAAAAATTCGTCCCGAAATTATTTTATAATTTACTGTTTTGGACTTCCGCTTTGCGGTTAGAAATTCAAATTTAACGAGCGTCTCTGACGCTAACGACACTTTTCCTTTTCGAAAAACATTTCACAGACCAATATTGGCAACAAAAATTATCTTTTAATATTTTTGCATCGTTTTTAATAAATTTAAAAAAAAAAACATTTTTCGCTGCGAAGTCAAAAATTTTTTTCAAACAAACATTTTCATTGTGCAATTTATCAATGTAATATCTCTTCAAAATTGTTCTCAACATTTTTAAACAAAAAAATTATTTTCGTATAGAAGCTTCACAAATATTTTCGAATATTTATCTTTCAAATGTGAAATTTTCGGTTTGCTCTTCGACATTTTGAGGGTTGTCTTGAACTAAATTTTAAATATTAAGAGCGTCATCAGCTCACTTGTTTTCCGCTATCTCGCTTTTTATTCGTAGCGAGAACGAGCTTGTTGAGGATACTCTTACAATCTATAGCACATTTATTAAATATTAAAAATCAATTTTTCCAAATTTTCCACTTTATTGTAAATTCTGAAAATCTTTTTAATTAGGAAAACATCTTATTTTGAACAATTTAGTGCTGTAGACCTTTTTCACAGCTCCCCGGAGTGTTCTCAACGTCGTCGCCAGTTCGAGGGTTCTCAATTCGAGGAAATCGATACAAACGTCTTATGCAACTTCAGACATCAGCTGCAGTCGTTCGCGAGACTTCTCCATTCAACACATCAAATTTCCAAGGTCTCACACATTAATTACTGAACGATCCTTTGCATTATCATGCATTATCACAAATATTTATCGATTTTCCCGCATTTTCAATTTGCAAAAACAACAATAGCACCAATCCTCATCGAGGTGAATTCTTTTGCAATGTCGAAGTTCTTGTGCGATTGTTTCGTGAATCTGCACAGATCTCAATGTGTCTACCTCAAATCAACTAAGTTCTCAACTTAAATTTAATTTTCTAATAACATTCAATATTTTTCTTTATTAAAAATCAAAAATTATTTTTGCTCAGAATAGCATCTCTGCATAATCTTCCGTCATTTCATGCAATTATTCCATCCTGGCATTAGATTGAAAAGCTGAGCGCCTACAGTTATTTTTCCATCTCAATTTCCCAGCTCTCGAATATTTTGCATCACTTTCGGAGATTTCTTATAATGTCTATTCTATAGCAGCAACAAATTTATTTTCAGCATGAACACACAAACTTTTCATTCACAAATCAAATTTCAATCACGTTACTCATACATTTTAGATTCAACATTTCAATAAATTGCAATGCGTTAATTAACTTTTCTTTTTACAAACAACTACAAAGTCGCGCATATCAGACTAAAACTTTTTCGCTCAATAATTTTATATCTAAAACACAACTTCTCTAACAATGCTTAAACCGACATTAGTTTTATCAAGAAAACTCTTGAACTACTTTTGTTCGAAGCTTGTTAATATCAAATCATTTAAA
The DNA here is from genome assembly GCA_032275165.1 of Synergus magnus. Lineage (NCBI taxonomy): Eukaryota > Metazoa > Arthropoda > Insecta > Hymenoptera > Cynipidae > Synergus > Synergus magnus. The sequence goes on from JAUESH010007821.1 coordinate 16,626, forward strand.
TAACTATTCGTTCAACTATATCAAAAGCAACATGCTTCTCAAAAACTGCAATTTTCCCTCAAAATTCTTAAACTACGTTGCATTTGAACGCTATACACATTGCGTATTGCAACAACATAGTTACATGGCAGGTCGCGGAATCGTCTCACCGGGATTTGATATAGTTTTCACTTTACTCATTCCGGAAGAGTCCACCTTGCCAGAGGAATTGCATTCAACTTAACACATCTCTCGCGTTCTATCGATGTTCAGAACTGCACGAGAAGTTTCCCGAGCGACTGCTCACTGGTCTGCGCGATTATCAAACATATTTTATGATGTTGACGATTTCACGTAAATGGTATTCCTCGCCAAGTGTCAGTTGACAACATCAAACCGGCACACTTCGCTCGCGATGATGTTGAGAACATCCCACAACCCAAAAAGGGAGTGCGGTTCACATTACCGAACCAATAAATTTACAGTAATTCATTTTCAATTTTTGAGCTCAAATCAAATCAATTTAAATTCAAATGTAACGTTACAACAATCTTTTCACAAAATTATACAAACTCTGTACTTATG
>JAUESH010007943.1:0-17129 GCA_032275165.1 Synergus magnus
TTTAGGAACGAATATCTGAAAACCGTTTATTTTTATTTAAAATTAAATTAGGTGCATACAAAGAATCATATTTAATCCTTAACTTAGTATACTTAAAAAAAAAAATTACCGTTTATTCATGAGAAAAGTGCCGAGGACATAGAGTTGCCTTATTTTTATAGAATCACCCTTATAACTTTTTAAATTATCACATTTAGAGTTGATGTAAGAAAAATAAACATTTTTTGTGTTGACACGAATCGGACGACCTAATATTAATGCATTTCATTAATTATTTAATGCTTCCTCATGAGAAAGCAAATCATATTTGCTCCTAGGAAGCAAAGTGTTCATGGAATTTGATGAGATTTCTTATAATTTTAATAGATTTTAAAGGATATAAAGGGATTTTATATGTTATTGTAGCATTTTAAAGAATGTCAAGAAATTTCTAGGAAATTTAAGAAATTTTCACGAAATTTAACGGATTTCAAGAGATTTTTATAAGTTTTAAAATATTGTATGGGATTTAAAGGATTTTAAAGTTTGTCAGGTAATTTTATTGAGGGATTTCAAAAGAATTTCTATGCATATATGATTTTTAAAAGATTTTGTAGAATTTAAAAGGAATTCGAAGGTTGTAAAAGGAGGGGTGGCGAAAAGGCCCTTTATCGCCCCCCCCAGTAACAAAACGATTTTCACATATATGGTGCACAAATACATGAGCTACTATATACATAAAAAACATCGTGCTACTACATTGCGCTCATGGTAAAAAATACAAAATTGAATTTTGGATAACATTCAATTTATTTATTTTTTACCATGAGCGCAATATAGTAGCATGACGATTTTCATGTATATAGTAGCTCTTGTATTTATGCACCATATGTGTGAAAATCGTTTTGCTTCTCGGTTGCGCTCTATACGAAATAACTACATAAAAATCGCAAAACTATAAAGATTGCGTATTTTTGCAAAACAAGCTAAGTTTAGCGTTTTTTTTCATAAGGGTCCTATCGAGTAACACAAAAAGTATATGTATTTTTGGAAGCCTTATATTTTTCACATTATATAAAAAAAATAAGAATGATCTCGATAATAAAAGGGGGTTTGCGATAAGACCTTTTATGGACCTCCCTGGATCATATTTTTAAATTTTTATTATCGAGATCATTCTTATTTTTTTTATAATTTGAAAAATATAAGGTTTCCAAAAATACATATACTTTTTGTGTTATTCGATAGAACCCTTATGAAAAAAAAAAAAACAAAAAAAAAAAAAACGGTAAACTTAGCTTGTTTTGCAAAAGTACGCAATTTTTTAAGTTTTCGCGAATTTTAACTTGGATTTCAAGAGATTCATGATTTTAATGGTTTTTGTGGATTTTTAAGGGATTCCAAAAGATTTCTGGGAGTTTTAAGAAATCTTAACGAATTTTAATAAGGGATTTCAAAGGTTTTCGTGGAATTTTTTTGCGCCATTAGTTTGTTTTTCTTCTTTCAACTTCAAGTCATTCAAAAGCCAATCAGGTTTGCAACAACAATGTATGCAATATTTTTGAGACATTTCGTTACACCACTTTTTTAAGATAGGATATTCCCAAAAATTAAAGTTGAAAAAAAATTTCAACAGGGGTGAGAAGATGTAGCGCTCGGATCAAGAAATTTAATACCCCCTTGTACGATGCGGCGGTTCAATTTTAAGTCAAATTTTTATTAATTCAGATTGAGAGAGTAGACTGAGGGAAAGAAAGCGATAGAAAAATTCTATCTCTTTTCATCCGCAAATTTCTATCTGTGTATCTCTTTTCTTCTATCAAGGAAGTAAGTCATTTTAATTGACTTTCTCTCATATTCGAGATTAAGACACAAAGTCTCTGAGTTTTTAAGCGACTATTTTTTCCACCTAGTCCAAGTGCGTGCTTTCGGTATGCAACAATAGTATTGGACTTTTACGTGTATGGCGTATGCATGCACCGGCAGTGCTCGCTAGTTACGGCGCAGGCGGCAGGTGTGCGGCGTTGGCCCGGCCGCTGCCGTTTCGTACACGTCTCGTGTACGTACTTCAGGGATCTGTTGGTGAAGGGTAAAGGGCGAAGGGGGTAGTTGAATAAGGACGGGAGGAACACGAGACCCCGCGAGAAGGAACGAGAAAGAGTTGTGGGTATACACAGAGCGGGTGCAGTGGGGCGGCGAGGGTTGGAATCATGGAAGGTGGTCTCCGCAGGGAGGGGGCAGGGGGAGGTAGAGCGGCAGAAGTAGAAGGGGATGGTGCGTCACAGCCTGCAGTGAGCCCGGCAGTGAGGCGGAACGTCCAACTCCGCGCGGGAGTCTCGTGCGTCCGACGAGACGCTTGCGAACTAGCTGGCTCGCATCGTCTGCCTGCCTGGCTCGCTTTTATTTCTGCCCAAAGCTTCGGGCAACCTTCGGTTGAGACACGCGACTTTACCCTAAACATTTCGATCCCGGACCAAGTGATTTCCCACATGCAAGAGACAGGTATTATCCGACATCTGGCATCTCAGTTATGCCTAACCAACGTGAGTTTCCAAAGTCACATGTGACACCAAAAAAGCATCCGTCTACGAACCGGATGGAAAAATCACGTGCAGATTGAATAAAATCCAATTCCGCTTGATCAAATTTCACTAGATGGACATGATCGAATTTGCTACGAGTCGGGGAGATTGCCAAGAAAGATCTGCAGCTAATAGTTAGATTGTATTTTCAACTTCTGTATTCTGCAACTCATGTACTATGTATGCAACCACATCTGCAAGTGAAACTTGTGATAATTAATTAGAGAATTGATTCCGGAATGGGGCGTATAAGTTTGGACAGTTCTTATTCTTAGATGTGGATCGATTGACCACTACCAATTCGGAATGACCAGCGCTTCTTTGATACGCTTCTTCATCGTTACTCGTCATCATTTACGCTAGTTTGGACAATGGCTTGTGTATATACTTGAATACGGATTGCGGCTTGCTCCGGCTCGATGTCCCGGTAAAAAAAACCATGAAAAACCTCCAACAAAGTCGATACATCGTGCCGGGACAACCGGGATATTTTACTGCATTCGCATTGACAATTGCGGTATAACCGCCTGTATCTATAGTAAACACCGTACTGCGACGAGCTCGAAGCTTCTTCGTGCCGGCTTTATTTTTAACCTATGCTGCCGCGATGGCTTCAAATCACTGCAATTAGCTGGTTCAGGATTTTCCACCTTATCTTTGCTTGCGAGAACACCGTTGGATAGAAGTAGCTCTTTTCACGCACAACATTCTTTATCTTATATTCTTATTCTTCTTATTCATATTCTTCTTATTCTTCTTCTTCTTCTTTCGTATCTATAATCATCTTAGCATGCATTCTGCTACTTCTTTTGAATGCAAATTACATACTTATCTTTTACTTCTTTCTCGATTGATACTTTAACTGTAGTTAATAATTCTTTCTTTCATATTCTTAATATTTCTTCGATACATGGATATTTTCCTCGATTGTTAAGAATTATTATTACTAGCACGTACATTGAACATTGTAGTACATATTTCGCATGTAGGTAAGATTGCCAGAACACATAAAAGCAAACAGCAAATCTTGACTCAAATTATTCCAAAGATATGTCATCATTTTGATTATATACTTCATTAGACTTATAATAATATCATAGTCTGACTAAATTTTATTTTATCTCTTTGTAGAGAGTCAAATCAATATCAAATTACAATTTTAATTGGAACACGCTTTTGATTATAAACCGTTAACGCATTCAAGATAACATTGGTTCCACTGGCATCTCGAGAATGTGCTGGGTCCTTTGATGAGGACGAAACCATACTTGTACTATTCTGAGAATAATCCAGTAATTCAATGTTATACCGGTTAGGCAACCCCTTCAAATTTCCCACTCCTCCGCCCTCTGAATCGGTATGTCAATGAGTGACCTTCTATCTCGAGAACTGTAATATCAATGAGAATTTTCACCGAGAGAGATTTTATAGTACCAACTCCATTCCATTTAATGCAATTGATTCCATTTGAGAATTTAATGCTATTGAATTTCAATTAGCGTTTCTGAATCTCCCATAGTGAACTATCCAATATCTTGAGGGATTTTCATGTTATATATTCATTAACCACCAGTCATTTGAAAAACTTGGTAATAAATAAAGCTTAAGACTCTGGTAATCTTTATAATATATTGAGAAAGTTTTTATATAAGTGAAGGTTTCCCTATACTTCTCGAATATTAGTAATCTTATAATTGGGACATTGCATCATTAATAATATGGGTACACTATGATCTGACTTGACGGATGTTGAGTAAATTCGGGAAGCCCACAAATTAATCGGAGTGTTAACGGTGGATTAGTGGATAGCTCGTCGATCATTGCTTGTGAACGGAAAGCGAGCCAACACCTGTTGTGGTGCTCATTGTTTTAATGATAAATGGAAAATGCTGTAGCAGTAAGAAGGAACATGTACGCTCTCGATACGTTATTTGCTCTGTCTGATAAGTCTTTATGTGTCTGCCTTTGTCAAGAGCTGCAAAATCGCGTAAAACGGGTGAAATATATAACACGTACTAACGGTATCCGTAGCTACGTGCATTCATGCATACAAAAGTACGTTCGGGGAATATTTCGAATATAGCCTACTCAAAGACCTGCACAGTGCACATAGTATTGTCTCCTACTCTATATCGCGTTTAATATTGTGCATATGGGTGATTCTCCACAAACAGGGCACTTTTGACAAGGGTAACTTTTTTTGGAAAAATATTTCAAATTATTTTTTTTTTCATAATGTTTGGGTTCATTGGAGTTAAAGAAAGGGGCCCTATAAATATTCACGCTTAATTCTCACTTAAAGGACCTGTAGTACATAAAAACGTTTTCAATTTTTGATTTTCCGGGTGATTTCATCTGATTGTATGTAAAGTAAAATAATAGTGTAAAATATTAACACATTAAAAGTAACATGGCAGAGAAGAATAGTTTTGCTTAAAAAATTTTAAGTTTTTCCAAAATTTATTTATTTTTTCTTTTTTTCAAATTTGAAATATTTTTTTTTTTTTTTAGTAGAAAGTAAGTAGAAAAATTTTAATTCTCTATTTACATTAATTTTCAATAAAATTATTTGGATAAGTGTTTCGATTAGCTCCGTTTCGTCCCTGACAGCGAAAAGTATGTTATGGTATCCGATGTTACGGTAACTGAAAACCATAAAAATTACTTTTTACGCTTTGAAATAAAAATGAATCAATAAATCCTTCCGAAAAAAACTCCTTTTTTATGTGTTACACGGAATTGTCATCTTTTCATTGATTATTATTGTGAAATATGAAAGTTTTTATCAGGTACGGTAACCGATACTAATAAAAATACGCCACATTTTCTGTCAGACACATCTAAATATTTCTCGCGAATTTTATAGTTTTTGAGACAAAATTTCAAACTATCAATCATAAGTTCAAAGATAATTCACTATGTATTAAATACACGTCACTAAAGTTGGCGCCGCACACGTGGATTCGAGACATCTCAAAAAGGCATTTTTCGAGTATTTGAGAACATTTTGCTAAGACATACGATGATGTGACTTGTTTTTTTCTTACGGAGGTATTGTATTGTGCTAAAATGAAGAAGTTAGCCAATTTTTATAAAGAAACACCACTTAGTTTAGTTACTAGAAGTCCGAGACACAAAAGTGCCCTGTTTGTGGAGAATTACCCATATAAAGTCAGAAACACCTCTATGCGACTGTTGGTTATCCGCAAGTGTGAGTGAGAGCGCAGGCGATTCACCGAATTGGAGTCCTTCGAATAATGCCGTTATTTTGGTGCAGAGCTTTCGCTAAGAGTAAAGTGATTTAGTTTATGTAGGTGAAATAAACTTAAATGCGTAAACTCCTAATCTGGCTAGATTTATCAATTTCCGGTTTTAAAAGTTTTATTCTCCTTTTTTTAAATAAATGGGTTGATTGTATTTTCAGTGTAATTGTAAATCAGTTTAGGTTTTATTTCTAAGAGATTTTTGGAAAATATTGACATGTTTCACCTGTAGTTCGGTATTTCAAGTCAAAATTATTAGGATTGGTTTTGACAGGCGAGTTCACAGGGATAACAGAATGGGGAGGCATGGCTTCCTGCCAAAAATGAGGCAATTTGTTGCGTTCCGATATATGGTGCAGTAGTTCGGTTCCTGTTCCTGTGATAGATTTTCACTCTTATTAAAACTGAGATTCAACTTAGAAATCAATATATTACATTCATTGTTTCATAAAAATTACTTCCTCGCAGCAAATATTCAATTTATGGGTCTAAGTATTGATTCTTTTCGTACTTTAGTCTCAGTATATTTTGTTTTTAATTTTTTTGTCTCATTTTTGTTCTCACTTTTGTAGTATAGGAAAAAATATGTTTGCGGTTAATATAGAAATATGGAGATTCCTTTTTATTAAAAACGATGTTTTTATTGGTATTGAATAGCGTGAAGAAAAATAACACCACTGCTAAGATATTTCTTTTTGTTGTTTCTTAAACCGGTAAAAGAAAGAAATTTCTTATTTCGTAGCGAAGTATCACTTGCACCTTGAAATCATGAAATATATTGCGCTAAGCGGATATTACAGTTCCGTTTCCACGAAAGAGTACAGCTGCCATTCAGATAGATAAGAATATCGTTTATTAGAAACACTTGCTGCGGCCGACCATGCCCATCCATTTCTACTGAGGAGCGCGGCTGTCCTTAAAGTAGAGTAAGAAAGTTCAGTCAGGCGCGCACATTTTGCCCGACTCTGACTATCTTTATCTACTTCACTCAACTTGTCATTCCCTCAGCGATTAAAACTCAGGATTATTTTATTTCTGATCCTACGATCGGAATTACCAATACTTTAGCATAGAATTTTAATTTTCGGCAATTCTTTAAATTCTACTTCAAACGTTTCCATGAATTAACCAACTCTAGAGGTTCGATAGCATTTTTTTAGATTTCACTTCACTTGAAATATTACGTGCGCTTTTTTTAGGTTTGTTTAGATGATTAGAACTTATTCGAAATTATTAGAAATTATTAGACGTATAGAAGCTCTGATGTATTTTACGAATAAATAAAAGCATCATTAATATTTCATCAGATAGTTTTGTATACATGCCCATCCCTGGATTCCTTAATTGCACTTCCAAAATTGTAGTAGTCTAGTTTTTCTAAGATACAAATAATATAGTTAAAAAATAGATATTATCAAAATTTTTTATGAGTGAACTTCCGAAAAGGGTACACCTCCGATTTCTATGAAACTGCGTATACCTATGTATTTTGAGACGCTGTTTACGAATATGACAGTGAAAATTGGCGACTAGTCGATTTTCATGGTGAAACCATGAAAAAACCATATAAATAATGGTTTTTTGCGTTTGTCTCAGCTAATATGTAAAATGTTAAAAAATGTTTCAAATAAAAGTTGTAGACACCATCGAGATACATATTTTTTGTTTAAAGCATTTTTTCCTATGAGTGATAGTTTCCGAGAAAATCTGTGGTACATCGATTTTCATTTTAAAAAACCCATAAAGGTACATCCATTAGTTTCGGCTTGGTGACTACTCATGCTCTTCACTGCGGGCGCACCATTTCCCTTTACCATTTACCTTTTCCATTTCACTTTACCCTTTCCCTTGACTATTTCCCTTTACCATGATTTCCGTCTACCGTTTCCCTTTACCAGTTCCCTTTACCATTTACCTTTACCATTACCCTTTACCATTTTCGTTTACCATGATTTCCCTCTACCATTTCCCTTTACTATTTTCCTTTACCATGACTTCCCTTTACCATTTCCCTTTACCGTGATTTCTCTTTACCAGTTCCCTTTACCATGTTTTCCGTTTACCGTTTCCCTTTACGAGTTCCCTTTATAATTTCTCTTTACCAGTTACCTTTACCATTTCCCTTTACCATTTTCCTTTACCATGACTTCCCTTTACCATATCCGTTTACCATGACTTTCCTTTACCATTTCCCTTTACCAGTTCCCTTTCCCGTATAGCACAAAAGTTTCCATGAAAATTCCTGGAATATTCCGAAGAATATTCCGAAGAATATTCCAGGAAAGTTCCTGGAAGTAGGTAAATGTCCGCATAACAAGGAACATTCCCAAGGAAGGTTGAGGGAATGTTTTTAAGGAATTTTCGTGGAAAATTGTTTTATAAAATTTCAGGTAATATTGGGCGGAAACTTTCGCGGAAGGTGCTAAGTTTGTAATTAATATACTATTTAAAATAAAACGATCTCAATTTTACCAAAACAGTTTTAACTAAACTTGACCTTCCAGGAAAGTTTCCGCCCAATATTTCCTCAAATTTTATAACATAATTTTCCACGAAAATATTATACGAACATTCCCTTAACCTTCCTTAGGAATGTTCCCTGTTATGCGGACATTTACCTACTTCCGGGAACCTTCTTAGAACATTCTTCGGAATATTCCGAACCTTCCATTGGAATATTCCAGGAATTTTCATGGAAACTTTCGTGCTATACGGGTTAGCATATCCCTTTGCCATGATTTCCCTTTACCGTTTCCCTTTACAATTTTCCTTTACCATTTTCCTTTACCATTTCCCTTTACAATGATTTTCTTTTACAATGATTTCCCTTTACAATGTGAAGAGCCATGGTTTATGGGTTTTTTAAAAATGAAACTCGATGTATCACTGATTTTCTCAGAAACTATTACTCTTAGAAAAATATGCCTTGAACAAAAAATATGTATTTTGATGAGATCTACAACTTTTGTTTGAAACATTTTTTAAAATTTTGAATATTGACTGAGATGAACGCAAAAAACCATAATTTTTATGGTTTTTTCGTGGTGAAACCATGAAAATCGACTAGTCGCCAATTTTCACTATCATATTTGTAATCAGCGCATCTAAATACATAGGTATAGGCACTTTCAAGGAAATCGGAGGTGTACCCTTTTCGGAAGTTTATCCTTTTTTTTAGATGGAAAAATGATATTCATTGCAGTTTGAAAAATAAATAATCAAGATTTCGATTCAAAGGTACAGGAGGAAGAGCCTTTCGTAAATAATTGCTGTCCTCGAATTGGCCTTGAAATTTAGTAAATTCGCATGGCTAGTCCTTGAATAATACTTTCTTACTTTTTCATTTTTTTACGTAGACATAAAGAAGGCTTATTATCTGCATGTAGATCAAAGTGAAATATCTATGCGGTGCACGCAATAACAGCGGAAGTTCTGGCCAAAATCCAAGCGACTTGAAAAACTCCTAAATGCATGCTTGAAATCTTTTATACGTATCTGTATCGCTGGAAAATTGTATTCCAAGATGAATAATATTCCTACAGATGCTAAATTCTAAAGGAAAGACTATCGAAATCTAGAGTCTAATTTATATTCTGGTAAAGATAATAAAAGTTGTTTGAACAATTTAAGTGAAAATAATGATAAAAATCAATGCTTGAGATAGAATTGAATAATAATGGAATTGAAATAACGTTATTATTTCTTAATATTTTTAATGTTTAGTTTTCATTATGATAATTAATGTCCTTCTTGAAACTGGTTGCAATTTCGTCATCGTATTCTTAATTAGTGAAGGGACATCGGAACAAAAAGATCGATATGAACAAAAGTTCTTAAAGATTGAAAAAGAAATAATTTGTTTGAAACTGAAAGACACAAAGTAATGAAATTTGCACAATAACAAAAAAATGAGCAATATCGATATCGAGAGAAAAATATCGATATGCAACACCAATATATCGGTTGTACGATATCGATATTACATATCGATATATCGTAAAGAAAATATCGATATTCACGATATTTCGATATCGATGTCCCTTCACTATTCTTAATATCGATTATTCATGCACTGGTTCAAATATTCATTTTAACCAGTTTCCATCTTTCGATAAATCTTGCAACTCGTGTACTTTACGATTTTTCACATTCTGGTTTGGGTAACGAAATAAATCTAACAGATTGCCTCAGAATTTATGTTTGGATGCATTCTTCTGTAGGGAATGTCCCTTGTAATCAGTATTTTCTCAGAATTTCCAAAAAGTGAATATACTAAGGAATGAAGATATTTGATCTTTTATATAAATGTATCTGAATCTCAAAATTTTCAAAAGAACTGAACAAATATGGAATAAGAGCGTTTTATAGAATTTTAAGATCTAAAAAAAAGTAAGCTCTAAAAAAATTAGGCTCTAAAAAATAATAAAAGGTATATTTTAAACATGAAATATTTCAATTTCGATCACTTTGATCTTGAAAGTACTTAAATTTTAAATACTTTACAACGCTTCGATTTAAAAATAATCAATTTATATCTGTCGTCAAGTTTTCACAATAAATTTAAAAATGACGTAGTGACAGTTTGATCTAAAAAAAATATGTCAGTGTGAAATATTTTGAAATGTCAGGAAGGAACTCTATAGTATTTTATAGGGAATTTATACTGCGCAGTGTGTGTTCCATACAGTTTCCCTATTGTCATTTTACGACTCTGAACCTCACTCAATACATTCGAAACCGCTTTGAGGCTGGTTTATTTGTCAGATAGGAGGGGAGAACTTGTTGCTTTTCAGGTTTCGATGCACGTAGCCACTTGCTGATAGGGTGAGAACGACCTGTATGCAAATGTTATTATAATGTTTTTGACCTACTAGCTCTTTCTAGACACTTTGGAGTCTAAGTATCTTCACCTTTGAACGGAGCCAACAACAACCGCCTTTCCATTAAAAACTTAATGAATCTCTTTACACTAAAGAGCAGTACGCGACACTTTGTTACTTTATTATTTTATGGTCCCCAGAAGGCTTTACGCTAGAAGGATTTACGCTAATCTGCATGCTAACTTCTTATTCCAGGGTAGAAATTGTTCTAGGGCCCAAGTCGGGTGCTAACTAGTTCTCTCCCACTTATGTGGGCTTTAGCTAGAGCATCTAACTAGCGCCTAATTAGTTCATCACGCTGATCTGTTAGGGTGTTGTCTCGGCAATCTAAGCAGGCCCTAGAAGGACAGTCATATTAATGCTCTAGTATTTACTATTTATTAATATATTATGAACTGTAAATCTAAAATTTAAGAATCATTGGAGATTTATTTTGAGTATTATTCAAATATTAAATAATTGTTTTTATTTCAAAAACAGGTTTCCACCTGCCAGACTTTCAAAGTTTTCAAATTTTAAAAGTAAAACTTTATGAAGAATATAGTTCAAAAATCGAAACATATGTTAAAGTAAATGTAAAAATTAGAGTTGATTTTTTAAATGATTTTCAAAATTACTCTCTAAAGAATTTTCACGAGTCAAGATGGGACCTGATTAGTCCCCCATTAGTGCCTAAATTAGGGTGCTATCTAGCAAGCCCCTATTTTAAATATGGCAACCCGGATGAACTCCCAAAAAGGGTATATCTCCGATTTCTATGAAACTGCGTATACCTATGTATTTTGATGCGCTGATTACGAATATAATAGTGAAAATTGGCGACTAGTCGATTTTTATGGTGAAACAAGGAAAATCCATAAAAATCATGGTTTTTTGCGTTTATCTCAGCTAATATTTATAATATTAATATTAATAATATTAATTATTACAAAAAAAAAAGTTTTAAACAAAAGTTGTAGATCTCATCGAGATAGATATTTTTTGTTGCAAGCATTTTTTTCTACGAATGATAGTTTCAGAGAAAATCAGTGGTAGATCGATTTTCATTTTAAAAAACTCATAAAGGTACATCCATTAGTTTCGGCTTCATGCCTACTCACGCTCTTTACCAGTCGTTAGATTAATGAAACTTTTATGTGACTGTGGAGTGCAGAAGATGTTTAAAAAATCTTGAGTATCAATACATCTACCATGAAATCACGATCATAAACAAAGTATCTAACAACAAGGCTTCGAATGTCATCGGTACATTTTGAAACGTCAAAATTAAAAGACGAGTTCGAAAAAAATTGAAGGGAGGTGAGAGTGCACGGAGAGACTCAAACACCAATGATTTGTGTTTGCTGAAAAAAAAATCACGAAACACCACTGAACACTGCGTACGCATCATTCATTAGAGTTTCGCGCAATGGCCAGTGGTGCGAAACACTAATGATTCGTGCGTAAACAACGTTCAGTGGTGTTTCGTGATTTTTTTTTCAGCAAACACCAACCATTGGTGTTTGTTGCAGGAATCATTGGTGATTGGGTCTCTCCGTGTGAGGTGAGGTGAGAGCGAAATGAGAGTGAAGTGAAGTTACGTAATCCCCCAGTTCCCTTTACCATTTCCCTTTACCATGATTTCCCTTTATCATTTTTCTTTACCATTTTCTTTTTACGATGATTTCCCTTTACCATTTCTCTTTACCATTATTTCCCTTTACCGTTATTTCCCTTTAACAAGATTTCCTTTTACCATTTCCCTTTACCAGTTCTCTTTACTATTTTCCTTTACCATTTCCCTTTACCAGTTCCCTTTACCATTTCCCTTTACCATTTCCCTTTAACATTTTCCTTTACCAGTTCCCTTTACTATTTTCCTTCACCATTTCCCTTTACCATTTCTCTTTACTATTTCCCTTTAACATTTACCTTTACCATGATTTCCCTTTATCATTTTTCTTTACCATTTTTCTCTACCATTTTCTTTTTACCATGATTTCGCTTCACAATTTCCCTTTACCATGATTTCCCTTTATCATTTTTCTTTACCATTTTCTTTTTACCATGATTTCCCTTTACCATTTCCCTTTACCATTATTTCCCTTTACCAAGATTTCCTTTTACCATTTCCTTTTACCATTTCCTTTTAGAATTTTCCTATGCCATTTCCCTTTCCAATGATTTCCCTTTGTCATTTTTCTTTACCATTTTCTTTTTACCATGATTTCCCTTTACCGTTTCCCTTTACCATTATTTCCCTTTACCGTTATTTTCCTTTACCAAGATTTCCTTTTACCATTTTCCTTTACCAGTTCCCTTTACTATTTTCCTTTACCATTTCTCTTTACCAGTTCCCTTTACCATTTCCCTTTACCAAGATTTCCTTTTACTATTTCCCTTTACCAGTTCCCTTCACTATTTTCTTTTACCATATCCCTTTACCAGTTCACTTTACCATTTCCCTTTAGCATTTCCCTTTACCATTTCCCTTTAACATTTTCTTTTACCATTTCACTTTATTATGATTTCCCATTACAATAATTTTCTTTTACAATGATTTCCCTTTACAATGTGAAGAGCCATGGTTTATGGGTTTTTTTTTATGAAAGTCGATATATCACTGATTTTCTCAGAAACTATTACTCTTAGAAAAATATGCCTTGAACAAAAAATATGTATTTTGATGAGATCTACAACTTTTGTTTGAAATATTGTTTTAAATTTTGGATATCGACTGAGATAAACGCAAAAAAACCATGATTTTTATGGTTATTTCAAGGTTTCACAATGAAAATCGACTAGTCGCCAATTTTCACTATCATATTCGTAATCAGCGTATCAGAATACATATGTATAAGCAGTTTCAAGAAAATCGGAGGCGTACCCTTCCGGAAATTTATCTGGCAACCCTATTGGGACCCAAATAGCACCCGAATAGCTCCCTACCTGCAGCAGAGTCAATTAGGGCAATTTTTACCCGGGTCTCTCTACACGAAGACATTTTTTATATCAATAATCGTTTAAATTAGTCTTACTTTTTCCTATTAGATGTTTGAAATTTAAGGGTAAATTTGTAACTATTACGAAAATTGGGCATTGACTAGGAAAGTGTAAAATTCATGCTCCGTTCACAAATTTTGTAAGCGACTTTACACAGAGAGAAAAGATATGGTTGGGCCAACTATAAAAATGGAAAAATATGGGGCAACCATATCTATAGTTATTGCAACCATAGTTATGGGTGCAGCAGCCAAAATTTGGTCAGCGCAACCAAGAAAATGGCTAAGCTAAGCAATTGAATGATTGCGCTGACCAAACTTTGGCTGCAGCAACCATAACTATGGTTGCAGGAACTATAGATATGGTTGCCCCATATTTTTCCATTTTCATGGTTGGTCCAACCATAGCTTTCTCTCCGTGTAGTAAAGTTTGTTATAGAGGTTAGGCTTTTTCCAAGTAACGATACTAATTTTTGGGAGAAATGCTTTTATAAATTAAACATGGCGGATGAATTGAAATGAATATGCTAAAGTCACACACAAATACGTTCGCACAAGAAAGCCTACTTTAAGATTCACTTACAGAGATTGTTTTAAAGTTAACTAAACTTATATTATACGCATACACATTAACTATCACCGCACAATACCCCATCACTACATTGTTCTTATATACTAATACTAACTATCCAAAGTATCAGCGTCTTGGGATTTTGTGATTTTACTTAATATCTCGAGACATAATAATTTATAATAAGTTTGATATTCTACCCCGGAAAAAAGAAACGATTGAACGAGTGCTTTAGTGAATTGGATTTTTTAAGAAAGCGGATTCAACAGTCGTCTTTCTGAATCGGAATTATGTTTTTGAATCGGTCTTCAACATTTAGATGGTTTTATCATAAAACTCCGATTTAACAGTAATTTTTTCAATTTTTGTAGACAATTTTCAATCGGACTGAAATTTTTGGGGTTATGTCGTCATTTTTCACACAAAATAAAAAATTTTTTAAATCGTTTACTAATTAAAAAAAGCTTTTTACTAAAAAATCAGAATTCAACACAGATTCCGATTTCAAGAATATAAAAGACAAATCAGTAGAGTTTGTGTTTACAAAGTAAATAAAATTTTTAATAAACTACTTTGCAAAATTTTTAATCGGAAGTTTCCTATTATTTAAGAATGCGGATTCACGAAAGCCTCAGACCGATTCAAATTTTTTAATCGGTTTTTTGTTCCTGGGTACTAGAATTTTTATAATTTCAATATCAATTTGATTAGAATACGACAAAATTATGATTAAATGAAGAGAAATGCTATGCTATTCGGTGAATGTCGGATCACATTGGACACATTTGTGTCATCATATCAAAATTTAGAATAAAAGTATTACAATTTCTAAGTGCACTAGAATTAATTATCATTGCGTGTCAATTCTTAGATGATAAGACTTGAAAACTTATCAACGTTTTTTTTGAAAATCTTGGAATTCAAATGCGCCCTTCCAATTTTCAACAATTTGTCTTTATTCTACACAATAATTAATCCAATTAAAAATGCTTTCGTTAGAAAATTATAGAGATAATGTTTGCTTTTTAGTTCAGAGCCGTGTAGGTAGAAAATAAGAGCTATAAAGTTTTATACGTTGTGAAATATTTGTTTTTAAATGCATGGAATCATCGCCTATTCACATTTTTTCACGTATTTTGACAGGGACGAATGCAGGGGGAGTCAGACTCCCTAAAAAATTTTGAACATGAATTAACTTATACTGTAAATTTTACGTTCGGACTCCCCAAAAAATGTTTCTAGACCCGTTCCTGTATTTTTAATTAGTTTACTTATTTCACCACCTTGACTTAATTTAAATTGTTATTAAACTTTTCATTTCTTTATAATTCTTTAAGATTCTTTTGACTTCTTTTCAATTCTTTTAAACTCTTATGAATTCCTTTGAATATCCTTTGAATTCTTAATTTAAATTGTATTCACCGAGATTGGAGGTCAACGTTTTTTTTTTGCTTTTAGCCAAATTTTTCTATTATCCGCTGTGTGGATTTAATTCTGATAAAAATTTTTGTCACCTATTTCTCGCCTATTTTTATTTTAAAAATCACCTTTTCACCTTTTTTTAATGGCAATAGGTACTGTGATGACTGTGCATGTAGTTCGGAAATCTTCACGATGATATTTTGCTTTTTCTCATTATCGTATTTCTCGTCACTTCTATATTTTATATTTCTATTTTCTACACTTGGAATCAGAGCGTGATTCTGAATTGGGTAACTGGCGCTCTTCCGGCACATGTAGGAGAAATTCACCCCCATTTTCTGAGGAGGTCATATCTTTACTCCTAGATTTGATTGGAGGGAAAGGATGGGCGAAAGCACGACCTTCTCTTTTTATTTCTCTGCTCGGACTGCAATATTCTTGACCTAGATAATTTCAAAAATTGTAAATAATTGGAATCCACTAGTTCTGACTTTCGCAGAGTAGAAATTAATTAATTTGGTCTATTTTACCTACCGTCACGGACCCAGTTTTCGGTCACTTAAGACTAGGTATGGCGGAATTCCTCGCAAATAAGCGAAAAATGAAGCTAAACTATAAAAGAAAATTTTGTCCGTCAAAGAATAGGCCTTCATGAACAATTTGAGACCTGCAAAACTTCAAAATTAGCATACCTGATTTAATTATAAAATATAAAAGACGATAATCCCGAGAGAGTAGTTTTCGAACACTTGATCTTGCCCGGCCGCAATTTTCGGTCATGCGAGGACCCAATTTTCGGTCAACCTCTTTTGTGCGAATGATGAGAAAAGAGTAAGTATAAAGTAGAATAGAGTAGGTATAATTCGAATGTGTGATTACAACATCGTATATTAGAAATAAATTGATAAATGTATAATTATTTAATAATGTTAATAATCGAAATTGAATCTACCCTCAATATAACCACAAAACCATGCATTGAAACTCATAGATCTTTGAAAAAAAAACTACTTTAAATTGACTCCGGTATTATTATAATGCATTACTACTAGTGATAGGCTAAAAATCGACATATATTTTTGAAGGTTCATCAATATTAGTAGTCTGAAGGAATATTTTTTACTGACCGAAAATTTTACACTCATGTAGAAACTCTACCCAATCAGCGGTCACCCATTTTTCACAAAGAAAAAGGTTGAAATGAAATTTGAAACTATTTTTATACTGTAAACTAACAATATAATCGGCCATAAACATAAAAATTTACTTCCACAAGCAGCAAATGTAGTTGAAAACATACGAAACTCCGCAGTGGGTTTCGTTGCGCCTGAACGCAACTACACTGCGACGAATCGACTTTCGACAGAGTTGCCCACCCTAGCGAAAGCTTCGGATTGAAATTCATTCCGAACCAATCCGAAATTTTCCGAATCATTCCAGAATTTGTATCC
>JAUESH010008225.1:0-16913 GCA_032275165.1 Synergus magnus
TCAAGAATTTCGGGGTAGGTTCAAACCTCTTTTGCTCCTATGTAGCTATGGCCTTGCTCGCAGCACTTACAAAAAACAAGCCTGTAATCACCATTAACCACAAAATTAATTCGTCGAAATGAGCTTACTTCATACTGCACATACGCGATAGAAAAATGACTGTTTCATGTAGATACTCCAAAGTTGCGTTTTCTGGTTAAAGTAACCAGAAATTGTGGCCAAAGACATTTTTAACGGCGACGTGTGGTTGCTGTAACCAGAAATAGGAAATCGTATTTAACCTAGCTGTTTACTGCAACCAGTTTTCAAGTTATTGTAACGGGATCGTTTGTTATCCAGACTATGCTTTGTAGTACTGGTGACCACATTCAAATTAACCAAATTTTTCAGGTTAATGTAACCAGGGCCTATTTCTGTCTGTGTAGGAATTTAAAGGGATTTTGATGGTTCATAAGATTTTTAGGATTTTTAAGAACCCTAAGGAATTATAAGGAATTTTTAATATTTTGAAATTCGAGGAATATTCATTTCTATAGAAATGAATATTCCTCGAATTTATAAGAATTTTAAGAGAACTCAAGAGATTTCTATGATTTTTAAAAGATTTTATAGAATTATTAAGGATTCCATGGAATTTGATGAGATTTATAGTAACTTTAATGAATTTTAAGGTATATAAAGGGATTTTAAATGTTATCGTAGAATTTTAAAGAATTTCAAGAAGTTTCTGGGAAGTTTAAGAGATTTCAAAAAGGTTCTTTAGAAGTTAAAGGATTTTAAGGAATTTTAAATGATAATTTTGCAAAATTTTAAAGACATTTCGTTACACAACTTTTTTTAAAAATAGAACCACTTTTTTAATATAGGATTCACAGTTATTAAAGCTATGAAAAATATAACCGCAAGGAATCTTTAGCAAGACATATCTAGTTCATTCTGTAAAAAAAATTAAATCTATTCATTAAAAAATGGTCGAAATGTGCATTTGTTTAAAAAAATTGTTTAAAGAATTACTAAATAGCAGCTATTCTTAACATATAGTAATCACAAATTAATATATGCCATATCTTATACAAAAACTATAGATTCAAAATAGCTGTAATCATTGCGAATCACAAAAAATATCACTTTTGTTTATTTGTTAATTTATAGCATTAAAAACAATTTTTGTTTTTACTCTAGCCCGCTGGAAATTTGTTTAAATTAGTTATTACATTGATTTATAATCTGTTTTAAGTTACATGAACTGCAAATATTTTATAATTTTATTGAATAATGTAAGGATGTAGGATGAATGTTCTAACCTCCAAATTCGATTTCTTCATTTCACATCATAAATATTTTAATTAAATATTTTTCTCTCTGTATAGCTACTCATTTTTTAAATATAATTAATTATTGAGTAAAATAAGGAATTTAATTTTGAGATTAGAATTTCGGTCCAACACCCTTAACAGTGTAAAATTCGAAAAATTATATTAATTTAAATATTTTAAATAAAATTAAAATATTATTCCATTATTTACCCTGTTCCTGCAATCTTTTGTCACATTTCTCTTCCACTTGCTTTCGTCGCGAGGTCTCTTTTTCGGCCTACTTAAAATTCTGACATATTTCACGAGCTTAAAATTAACTATAAATGTCCGAGCGACTTGAACTGACATGCTAATTCTTGGAAAAGTTGCATCCTTCATAGGCTAGTAGGGTCAGTGCACCGGTTTTGGCCACTGCGAGCCTGTTGTGGCCACCAGCACAATTTTCGTATTTATTACGGTTCCGTTGGCACTACTGCAAGTTTACAAACGCATTTTTGACGTTGGTGACAGTTAGGGATGGGCGACACTTGCAGTAGAGCCAACGGAACCGTAATAAATTACGAAAATTATGCTGGTGGTCACAACAGGAGCAGTGGCCAAAACCGGTGCACCGACCCTACCGGCGCAGCGAGAGTACAGGCGAACGTTGAGAAGCTCACGGTACAATCGTAGATTGCACACGTCACGTGCTTTTTTACATAATGGATATTTCCGTCAATTTTTAATGAACCGATCTAAAAGTTTCCAAAAATATTCCTTTAATAGTAAGGAAAAAATGTTTCACTGGAAGTACTTTCAACTCTGAAGTTCCCTCGATACTTTTTTTCGCCGAAACTAAAAAAACGTGCTTATCGACCGTTCTCAATTTGCAATTAATTATTAATAAACAACAGGCAGCTTTAACTATTTCTTGATTTTGTAGGCATCGCTAGGGTATACTGCGTGTGTATACCAAATTTCAAACGGTTTCAATAATATTTGGTTGAGTTTTCACGATTTATGTTTTAAAACATACAGTCGCCTCTATTTACCTTGCCTCTTTTTACCTTGCCGTTTCCCCTAATTCTCGAGTGAGCTCTTCCCCCACCACGAGCACGACGGATCGGCGTCCGAGAAAGTCCGAGAATTGTTTCTCTCTCAGATGCACGCGTCAGGCTCGTGAGTGGGGGAACATCGTTTCCAGGAAAATTACTCCCCTACGGTTCCGATCGCGGCAAGGTAAATAGAGGCGACTGTAATTGAATTTGAGGAAAATTTTTTTTCATTTTTAGTATTAAAAATATTCATCGGACGAGAAAACTTCAAATAGAAAAAAGTTCCGTTTTGTTCTTCTCTACAAGCCTACATTTTTAAAAATTTAATTTTTTAAACTTTAAAATGTGGTTATCACGAGACTCTTGGACAATACTTTTACGCGTTTTCGAGCGTGCGTCCCGTTATTGCATCCGGACCCTCAATTTCTATAGTAAATTTATACGTATCTTGTAAGATAATTTATAAAACTTTTATTTTTAATATTTGGTTACTTTGAATTCTACAAAAATAGAAAAAAATGTGACTTTAGTAAGCTGTAATTACAAAAATATCTCAGAATTCAGGGAACAAGATTGAAGGCATTTAAGGCAGGAAATTAAAAATTATTACTTCCTTTGACTCAAAAAAACTTAATAACAGACGAACATAATCATTTTCTTGCAATAAAGGTGGTATAATTTGTATTTCTCTATCACTTCATCTAACACGTAATGTTGAATGACTATAATACTATTACGCGTTAAATTTCCTAATTTAAAAAACACTACGCATAATAAATAAACTAACGATCTTGATGGTTTAAGTTCACTTTCACATTTATTAAAATGACTGAGTACAATACATATCAGATCCAAATATGACAAGGCATTCAGCTTATAAATTCATCGTTCATTTATCACTTATTCGACGTAAAATCTTTTCTTCCAGACTGTCTTTTTTCTTTTGCCTTGTGCAGCTCTGCTTTAGTTGAGGAATGAAACGTGTCAAGAACTCCTAACAATAATTCCACTATCGGTCTGTACTGTGGTGATTGTCGATAACTCCGATTAAGTTGTCTGTTAGATATTTCAATTGATTCATCAGAATCAAAATCTCTCGTGCCTCTAGGCAGATGAAATAATCCTGCAGTCACCAGTATAAAAAGGAACAAGTAACTCTTCACTTTAATGTCCATTTTGTATTTCTATTACACAATTTTGTCCGATTTTTTGCTTAATTATTTTATTTTATTTGCAAGTTGATCGATTGCTATTGTGTTAAATTCGTATAAGTTGAAAAAACTTAAGTGAACTTGAAAATGCGAATTCAGCGTAATTATTTCTGGAAGATGCAAATCTTTGCTAAGTAAGTTAATTGTCATTACTCAATTTAAGTAGGTAACGGTTACACGGTATGTCCTTGAGTGGCGAGTTTACACAACGAAATTTTAGGATTTCGTCGATTTGAGCAACCGATGACCTCTCTCATGCCCAAGTGATAATGAAAGGCTATAAGTATAATTAATGTTTTCAAAAATAATAACCCGGGCTCCAGAGCCCAACGGGGGCTCGCACTCCTGCAATTAGAAATTTTTTATTTTCCTTCTCTACATTGAGAGAAATTTCTGGTACTTGGAACGTGGTTGTGCATAGTTAAAAATGTCCTTAACTACTTTTTATAGTTGTATCGAGAAATAGCTCACCCATTAGGGCACCTATGAAAAGTCACCATTGGAATGATAAAATCTAGTCGCAGCGACTAGACTTACAAGGTTACCTAAGAACCTAACCTCAAAACTCTTCAAGTCGAAACTCGAAAATAACTAGATTTCAAGCGGAACAAGTTACAAATACCTTCTTGCCCCTTTTGTTTTATTATTTTCTTTTGCTGTTACTAGTCATTTTTAACAATTTACATACGCTTTAGAGCCATTTTGAGCAGAAGCCGTCACAGTAAGCAATTACACATAACCTAACTTTTTTCTAGTCGCAGCGACTACATCATTCGAGTTATAGGACCGTAGAGTCCCGTGGACTCACAACGCGGTCATAAATTTAAGGACATCTTTAACTATGTCTACTAGTTCCTGATACCAGAAAATCAAAATATGAGACACGTGACTAGTAATCACGTTATAGTAGCGAAGATCCTAGTCAAAGCAACCAGATTTTGTTGTGCTCACAGCTCTTTTTTTCTCAACTACATTTTATCTATTCATGAGAACCACGGGCTATTTTTCTCAGTGTAGCAATCTAGATAAGTTAGACTTAATGAAAGTTGTTGACTTTCAGTTCTAAATTATTTTAAGATCCACCAAAAATTAATGACATTTTGGCTAAACAGTTTTCTTGTTTCAGAGCAAATTACACAGATAGTTTCTATTCCAAATTTCAGTAACAGTGCTGCAGAAAATTATTGCCAATTTCGATAAAAATCGCGTAGCGATGTCATTGTCATTAGATAAAAGATAAAATATTGTTTTTTATCATTAAATTTTGCGCTAAAATAATGATTATAAGTATTATAAATGAATTCAAGTTACGATTTTTAAATTAAAAAGTCTTTGACTAAATTGACCAGAAATTAACTTTATGAATCATTTAACGTAAAGTTGGGAGATAATAATTATCTCCCAACTTTAAAAAATAAAACCATTACGTGAGGAAAGCATAGTAATCACACGGTGAAAGTAATTGATGATCTGAAAACACTTATCCTAAAGCATTGCGAAAGCTTACTTCACACAAAATCACACTACACTCGCGAAAGTTCAAACAGAATTATTTTGAGTCCTCAGATTTAACTCTTCATGAATTATACAATTTGTTTTTGGATTATTATGCGTCAATTACAGAAAATTCGGAAGTTCTAATAGATGAGTCTACATATTGTAAATATTTGAACCATCACGTCAATTTTTCATTTAAATTACCGCGAACAGACATTTGCAATATTTGCACTGCATATGATGCAAATAAAATCAACATACAAGACTTTGATCATAAAAAGCGGGTAGAAAAATACAAGAAGCTAAAAAAAATATTACAAACCAACAATGTCTTGCATCTCGAATTCGATTTTGCTCAGAATCTTCCGCTTCCGAAAATTCCTGTAAATGTACAGTTTTTTTGCCGACTTTTGTGGCTTCATTTTTTTAACGTACACGTGCATAATAATTCAAATAGTTACATGTTTTATTTCTTAGAAGGTACGATAAAAAAAGGCGCAAATACGGTTTGTAACTTAGTCCACAATGCCAAAATTCGTTTCTATCATTGTTAGCCATAAAATACCAAACTGAAATTCAACACCTCTACCCAATGCGTGAAAATTCTTATTGTTCATGTGACGCCAATTTCGGTTTATATGGCAAAAGAAAAAAGAAAATGAAAGAAAGAATCGAAACGGTTGAAGAGTACGTAGAATTAATAAAAAATTCTAGAAATAATCCGTTCACAATGGTTAACGTGTCAAACGAAAAGCTTAAAGATTTTGAGAAACACCTGGAATCAGATAAATCAAAAGCATAAAAGTTAGTCAAGTGGTTAAAATAGACTACTTCCCCAATGGTCAAATAGACGTTTATTACGCGTATGACGAGAAACCTGTCTCGTTTTCAGGCACAACAAATGATTCTTTCGATTCCCTTGAAAGTGCTCCAGCGGCTGGAGGTGTTGGAATAACGAAAGAAAAACTAAAAGACGTCGAAAAATTAATGAATTATTTAAGTCCAAAATATCGTCCGTTTTACGATAATTTAATAAAAAATGCAGTGATAAAACAAGCCAAGAAAAAGAAAAAGTGTGAGTAATTTAGATGGTTTAGCTTCTTCATCCGAAGAATTTTATTATATAAAAATATATAATTATATATTTTAGAAAGTGAACAACAAATCGTAATATCTGTGATAAAGCGTTGAAGAGATTCATCAATAATTAAAAATGTATATTATTTTAATAATCCTGTGATAAAACGGTAATGTAAATAGTTGTAAATAGTTATAATTTTATAAACGATAATGTAATACAGGCGATAATAAGTACATGCAAACGCTGAGGAGCTCACAGTGCAATCCAGGATATATAATTATATATTTCATAGTCAACAAAAGATGATAATATATGTGATATAGCGTTAGAGATTTAGCAATAATAAAAGGAATATATATTCTGTTAATTATCCAGTGATAAAACGGCAAATAAAATATGTAATAAGTTGTTTAACTTTTTGATGCGAAAAAATTTACCAAAACGTATAATTATCTACATTTTACAAAACTGTAAAATCCCCGATAAGTAATCTGTCAACAGAAAGTGATTATATCTGTGATATGACATACGCAGATTTAGAAATAATGAAAGGAGTATATAATTTTAATGTTTCTGTGATTGAAAGTTAAATAAAATCTGTGATAAATTATCAGGAATTATTATTGAAAAGTCGCATCCTTTATAGACAAGTACCGGCGCGGCGAGAGTACAAGCGTACGTTGAGAAGCTCACGGTGCAATCGTAGAGAGTGTTACGTGCTTTTTTGTATAATGGATATTTCCGTAAATTTGTAATGAATCAATCTAAAAATTTCGAAAAATCTTCCTTTAATAGTAAGGAATAAATGTCTCTCTGGATGTTCTTTCAACTCTGAAGTTCCTTCAATACGTTTTTTGGCCGAAATTAAAAAAACGATCTTATCGACCGTTTTCAATGTGCAATTAATTATTATTAAACAATACCCAGCTTTAATTATTTTTTGATTTTGTAGGTATCGTTAGGGTATACTGTGTGCGTATACCAAATTTCAAACGGTTTCAATAATATTTGGCTGAGCTTTCACGATTTATCTTTTAAAACATAATTGAATTTGGGGAACATTTTTTTTCCCTTTTTAATTTTTAGTATTAAAAATATTCGTCGGACAAAAAAAAATTGAAATAGAAAAAAGTTCCGCTTTGTTCTTCTCTACAAGCCTACATTTTTAAAAATTAAATTTGTTAAACTTTAAAATTTGGATATCCCGTTATTGCATCCAGGCTCCCGATTGCATCATGTTATCAATATAAGAGTTCACTGGGTCAATAATCAAGTAACACGTCTAAACTGTGGAGCATATGAATATACTCCAAATTCTATTTTCCGTAATGTTTATTTTACCGAAAATTAGTTGACCGAATTGCAATTTACTATAATTTTTATATTTCCGAATCACCGTTTGACATAATTTTTATTTTACCGAATTATAATTTGACATAAATTTTATAATACCGAATTACTATTTAGTATAATTTTTATTTTTTCGAATAATTATTTGTCCTAATGTTTATTTTTCCGAATAACCATTTGACATAATTTTTATTTTTCCGAACTGCTATTTATCATAATTTTCATTTATCCGTATGTTCATTTCACATAATTTTCTTTCTTCTGAATAAATACCTAACCTAAAATTCATTTAATCGAAACACCATCCGTCATAATCCCCATGTCACCGAAATTGCATGTAACAGAAATTTCATTCACCGTTAGGTGTTTATTCGGAAGAATAAAAATTATCCGAAATGAACATTAGGATAAATTAAAATTATGAAAAATAGCAGTTCGGAAAAATAAAAATTATGTCAAATGGTTATTCGGAAAAATAACGTTTGGACAAATAATTATTCAGAAAAATAAAAATTATGTTAAATAGTAATTCGGTATTATAAAAATTATGTCAAACGGTAATTCGGAAATATAAAAATTAAAGTAAATTGCTATTCGGTCAACTGATTTTCGCTAAAATAGATGGTAGGGAAAATAGAATTTGAGGTATATTCATGCGCCCCCTAAACTGTCTATTTGTTGTATTATAATACAATCTTTTTAGAAATGAATATTTCTACATAAAAATTGTTTAGTTTTAGACTATAAACCCAGGTAAAGTAAAATTTTGAATGGTTGACCTTGAATTCGTTTAGTTTTGAAAAAATGAGAAATCCTCAATTTTGAAGGTTCTACAATCGTGTCAATCATTAAAGTAAATGATCTGAAAGAAATAGCATGAAAAATTCTCACAAAAAAGTTTTCATAGATTAAAGTGGAAACTAAATGTAATTTATTTAAACATTATTGTTGCAGATGTGGATTAAACTACCAGAGAGTCGAATATGTTGGCCTAAAATCGGACTTATATTTTTAAATACTGCCACCGTTGAAAATGATTTGCAACAATTTAGCTAATGGAATAAATTACGAACCATGTAATAAATCAGTCAAGAAATTATAAATGAAGATACTTGTACAATATAGGGTAAAAATCAAACACAAGTTTTAATTTTAATGGGTAAAGTTTATTAGTGTGCAATAAATTAAGTAGGAGTTAGAATAAATAGGAATAAATATTTATGCAAATTGACTTAAAAGCTTAAAGGGTTTAAATTGGGGACTATCTTCTTCCTCGCTGTTGTTCCCTTTTTTCCCTTTATTGTGCGCCTTGTGTTCTCCACGATGCTTCTGATGAGCTGGAGCTGTAGTTGATGACTCCTCCGATGAACTCTCAGCTTCAGTTGGCCATGTTAAAGGTTCCAGAGTAGTTGTTTGTGTAGTTGTGCTAGGCTGTGCAGACGATATTTGAGTAGTTGGAGGAGGTGTCGTAATTGTAGTCGTTGTAGGTACAGTCGTAGGTTGAGTCGTAGGTGGAGTCGTAGGTTGAGTCGTAGGTGGAATCGTAGGTTGAGCCGTAGGTGGAGTCGTAGGTTGAGTTGTAAAAGGACTTCTAGGAGTGGATTGAAGCCCGTTTGATGAACATGGTATAACTGCTGAATTTGTGGACCTGGATGAACTTGAAGATGCTGCTGCACTTGATGTTGCAGCTGCCGCACTGGAAGCTACTGCATTTGAAGCAGCTGAGGCCGCTGATGATATTATGGAGCTCAACATTGGGAGGGAAGGCATTGTTATCGTAATTGCAGGTTGTGAAGGAGCTGGATTAACACATTGTGGAGGTGGTGGAGGCGGTGGCGGAGGTGGTGGCGGAGGTGGAGGCCTATGAGCCTGAACCTGTGACACAGAGGAAGAACTGGCTGCTGAAGAACTGGATGATGAAGAGCTGGCTGATGAAGAACTTGAAGATGCTGCATTAGACGTTGTTCCAGAATGTTGAGGATGAGGCGCGTATACTGTAGGTTGCATCGGTCCTGGACATGGCGCTGGAGGTAGAGATTGGATATGTGCCTGATATGGAGCAGTTGTCTGATGTTGGATAGGTTCTAAACATGGAGCAGGTGGTAGAGGATGGATATGCACCGGTGGTCTGTGAGATCCGACATGTGAATTTGAAGAAGAGCTGGCACTGGCAGATGCTGCACTTGAAGAACTGGATACAGATTTGGCAGCCGATAATGAACTTGTTGATGCACTTGCTAACGAAGAAGCTGCACTGGATGCTCTAGCAGCAGAATTTTGTGGTGGAGCTGGATTTGACGGTATTGTTGGCCAAGGCATTGCAATCGGCAGGACCGATATTGAAGGTTGAGAGTGTGAGCAAGGACAAAGATATGACGGAGTTGGTGGTGGAGGCGGAGGTGGTGGCGGAGGTGGTGGTGGTGGAGGAGGTGGTGGCGGAGGAGGGGGCGGTGGCGGAGGTGGTGGTGGTGGTGGTGGCGGCGGTGGAGGTGGTGGAGTGTGCTGAACATGCGTTTGCGAAGTAGTAGAACTAGCTGAACTGGATGAAGAATAAGCATTTGAATATCCTGACGATGAAGAAGATCCTGCTAATGCTATAGTTCCTGGTAATTGTGGAGATACTCCTAATGATGAGGATCCAATTGTTGCTAAAGGTCCTTTAAAGCTTGCTCCTGGTGAAGCTACTGATAAAGCTCCTGGACCTGAAGATGCTACAGGCCATGGCACAGGGACTGGCACAAAAGATACGGAAGGAAAATTAGATCCTTGGTTTGAGGATGGAGTTGAAGAATAGGATGGAAGCTTTGAATCTGCGCAGTATAATTGTGAAGAGTTATCGAGTGTAGAAGGTTGAGCTGATTGAGGGACGACTTGAGATGAAGTTGAAGTATAAGTTAACGAAGTTGGCGGCAAAGATTGACGTGGTGGAGTAACTGCTTCCAAGTAAGAAAGCGAAGGTGAAGGTTGAGCTGCTGCTTGAACATAAGTTATCGACGATGGCGGCGAAGATTGACTTGGTGAAGAAATAGCTTCCAAGTAAGAAAGCGATGGTGAAGGTTGAGCTGGTGCTTGTACGTAAGTTATCGAAGATGGCGGCAAAGATTGACGTGGTGGAGTACTAGCTTCCGAATATGAAGACACAGATGCAGATGATTGTACTGGTGGTGATGCATAATTCAGCTTCGAATACGGCAGCAACAATTGAGAAGATGGACAGGAATGTCCCGAACATAAAGGTGGTGGAGATGGAGGCGGCGGAGGTGGTGGCTCAGGGCACAATTGTGTAGGCGGCGGTGGTGATGGTTTTGGCTGTGACTGAGGGCAACATAAGCACGGAGAACTGAGTTCAACTTGTGGCATCCTTCGGCATCGTGGAATAGGTCTCTGAAATTATAAAAAAGATAGGATATAAGGAGATTGCTACATCATAAAATGATTTAAAATAGAATAAATATACTTACGGGAGTTTTACGACAATGCTGTGGACCACGATGTGAAACTGGTACCTCTAGGTATGAGCTTGATGTTATTCCTAATAGGTATGGTATTTGCCAGGTAGGAATAATCTGCATCCGTTCTTGATTTGATAAAGATGAAGGTCTTTTTTTAGAACACGGCGAGCATAGATTACTATTTAACTGCTCCGACTCAGATGAGGAAGATTGTTCCAAATCATCAGCCGACGAATCAAGCTGTGGCTCTACTCCGAAGGAATCAGATTCATAAGGTCCAGAGCCAGGACGTAAAGAAGCTTTATCGTTTGAACATGATCCAATTGAAGATGAACTTCCATCCATAGATGGTTTTCCAAGACTTAGGTTGGTTTCATATGGGGTTTCAGGATATGGAGATTGTGGGGATCCAGATGGAGAAGTTTGTGAACAAGAACAAGATGCACTTCCACCTTGTGAAGGTTGTCCAGCACTAGGATTTATTCCGGATGGATATCCTGGGTTCGGAGATTGTGAAGATCCAGATGGAGAACTTTGTTCAGAACAAGATGGACTTCCACCTGGTGAAGGTTTTCCAGCACTAGGATTTGTTCCGGATGGATATCCTGGATTTGGAAATTGTGAAGATGCAGATGGAGAACTTTGTTCAGCACACCCTGAACTTACACTTGGTGAAGGTTGTCCACCACTAGGATTTGTTTCGAATAGATATCCTGGGTTTGGAGATTGTGAAGATCCAAATGGAGAACTTTGTTCGGAACAAGATGCACTTAAACCTAGTGATGATTGTCCTGCACTGGGATTTGTTTCTAATGGATATCCTAGGTTTGGAGATTGTAAAGATCCAGATGGAGAACTTTGTCCACAACAAGATGCACTTCCACCTGGTGAGGATTGTCCAGCACTAGGATTTGTTCCAAATAGATATCCTGGGTTTGGAAATTGTGGTGATCCATTTAGAGAACCTTGTCCAGGATAAGGTGAATTTCCACCTAGTGTAGGTGGTCCAGGACTAGGATTAGTTTCGGATGGATATCCAGGACATGTAGATTGTGAAGATCTACGTGGAGATCCTTGTCCGGGATAAGGCGGATTTCCACCTGAAGCAGTTTGTCCAGCACTTGGACTTGTTCCGGATGGATATCCTGGGTGTGGAGATTGTGAAGATCCATGTAGAGGACCTTGTCCAGAATAAGGTGAATTTCCACCTGGAGTAGGCTGTCCAACATTTGGATTCATTCCGGATGGATATCCTATGTGTGGAGATTGTGAAGATACATGAGGAGAACTTTGTCCAGGATAAGGCGAATTTCCACCTGGAGAAGGTTGTCCAGCATTGGGATTCATTCCGGATGGATATCCTGGATGTGGAAATTGTGAAGATCCATATGGAGATCCTTGTCCGGGATAAGGCGAATTTCCACCTGGAGCAGGTTGTCCAGCACTTGGACTGGTTCCGGATGGATATCCTGAGTATGGAGATTGTGAAGGTCCATGTGGAGATCCTTGTACGGGATAAGGCGAATTTCCACCTGCAGCAGGTTGTCCAGCACTTGGAATGTTTCCTGATGGATATCCTGGATGTGGAGATTGTGAAGATCCATGAGGTGAACCTTGTCCGGGATAAGGTGAATTTGCACCCGGAGAAGGCTGTCCAGCATTGGGATTCATTCCGGATGGATATCCCGAGTGTGGAAATTGTGAAGATCCATGTGGAGATCCTTGTCCGGGATAAGGCGAATTTCCACCTGGAGCAGGTTGCCCAGCACTTGGACTGGTTCCGGATTGATATCCTGAGTATGGAGATTGTGAAGGTCCATGTGGAGAACTTTGTCCAGGATATGGCGCATTTCCACCTGGAGAAGGCTGTCCAGCATTGGGATTCATTCCAGATGGATATCCTGGATGTGGAGATTGTGAAGATCCATGTGGTGATCTTTGTCCGGGATAAGGCGAATTTCCACCTGGAGAAGGTTGTCCAGCACTTGGACTGGTTCCGGATGGATATCCTGGGTATGGAGATTGTGAAGGTCCATGTGGAGATCCTTGTACGGGATAAGGCGAGTTTCCACCTGATGCAGCTTGTCCAGAATTTTGATTTGTTCCAGATGGATATCCTGGATGTGGAGATTGTGAAGATCCATGAGGTGAACCTTGTCCGGGATAAGGTGAATTTCCACCCGGAGAATGCTGTCCAGCATTGGGATTCATTCCGGATGGATATCCCGAGTGTGGAAATTGTGAAGATCCATGTGAAGATCCTTGTCCGGGATAAGGCGAATTTCCACCTAGAGCAGGTTGTCCAGCACTTGGACTGGTTCCGGATGGATATCCTGAGTATGGAGATTGTGAAGGTCCGTGTGGAGAACTTTGTCCAGGATATGGCGCATTTCCACCTGGAGAAGGCTGTCCAGCATTGGGATTCATTTCAGATGGATATCCTAGATGTGGAGATTGTGAAGATCCATGTGGTGATCCTTGTCCGGGATAAGGCGAATTTCCACCTGGAGAAGGTTGTCCAGCACTTGGACTGGTTCCGGATGGATATCCTGGGTATGGAGATTGTGAAGGTCCATGTGGAGATCCTTGTACGGGATAAGGCGAATTTCCACCTGCAGCAGCTTGTCCAGAATTTGGATTTGTTCCAGATGGATATCCTGAGTATGGAGATTGTGAAGATCCATGTGGAGATTCTTGTTCAGGATAAGGCGAATTTCCACCTGGAGCAGATTGTGCAGCACTTGGACTGGTTCCTGATGGATATCCTGGATGTGGAGATTGTGAATATCCATCTGGAGAACCTTGTCGAGGATAAGGTGGATTTGCGGTTAAAGAATATTGGGGTTCTGGATAAGCTGCATAAACTCCTGGTTGACCTTGCACAGGATATAACACATATTGTTGCTGAGATCCAGGATAGGATCCTGAAGGGAGTCCATTAGGAAGATTTTCAATTATATATTCGGAAGCATAATTAGAAGATCCGGGTCCATTTAAAGTTCCCTGAACATTCAGCCCGGCTGCTGTTCCGAAACCTCCCGGAGTTAATGAGACACTTATTTCGGCTGTAGATCCGGGAGCACTTGTCCCACCCGAAGTTCCTGGACCACTTGGTCCACCTGAAGATCCTG
Source organism: Synergus magnus (assembly GCA_032275165.1). Classification (NCBI taxonomy): domain Eukaryota; kingdom Metazoa; phylum Arthropoda; class Insecta; order Hymenoptera; family Cynipidae; genus Synergus; species Synergus magnus. Next base: position 14,073 of record JAUESH010008225.1, read on the forward strand.
GTCCACTTGATCCTCCTGGAGTACCTGGACCTACAGGATTAGAGGGATTATTTGTTCCGCTTTGATATCCTGTGCCACCTGAGGATCCTGGACTACTTGATCCTCCTGGAATACCTGGACTTCCAAGATTAGAGGGATCACTTGTTCCACCCGAAGTTCCTGGACCACTTGGTCCGTCTGAAGATCCTGGTCCAGTTGATTCTCCTGGAGTACCCGGACCTCCAGGATTAGAGGGATCACTTGTTCCGCCTTGAGTTCCTGGACCACCCGGATTTGATGGGCCACTTGTTCCGCTTGGGGTTCCGGAAGTGCATGTTGATGATCCGGGTCCACCTGAAGATGCTGGACCACTTGATCCACCTGAAGTTCCTGGACCACCCATTCCGCTTGGATTTCCTGGACTACCGGGATTTGTTGGGCCACTTGTTCCGCCTGAAGATCCTGGACCACTTGTTCCTCCTGAAGTACCTGGACCTCCAGGAGTAGAGGGACCACTTGTTGCGCCTGGAGTTCCGGGACCACCCGTTCCTCCTGGAGTTCCAGAACCACCCGGATTAGATGGAACACTTGTTTCGCCTGGAGTTCCGGAAGTACAAGTTGGAGATCCGGGTCCACCTGAATATCCTGGACCACTTGATCCACCTGAAGTTCCTGGACCACCCATTCCGCCTGCATTTCCTGGACTACCGGTATTTATTGGGCCACTTGTTTCGTCTGAAGTTCCTGGTCTACTTGATCCTCCTGGAGTACCTGGACCTCCAGGATTAGAGGGACCACTTGTTCCGCCTGGAGATCCTGGGCCACTCGGATTGGGTGGACCACTTGTTCCTCCTTGTGTTCCGGGATTTGAAGTTGAAGACCAAGGTCCACCTGAAGTTCCTGGACCTCCCATTCCGCTTGGACTTCCTGGACCACCCGGATTTGATGGGCCACTTGTTCCGCTTGGGGTTCCGGAAGTGCATGTTGATGATCCGGGTCCACCTGAAGATCCTGGACCATTTGATCCACCTGAAGTTCCTGGACCACCTATTCCGCTTGGATTTCCTGGACTACCGGGATTTGTTAGGCCACTTGTTCCCCCTGAAGATCCTGGACCACTTGTTCCTCCTGGAGTACCTGGACCTCCAGGAGTAGAGGGACCACTTGTTGCGCCTGGAGTTCCTGGACCACCCGTTCCTCCTGGAGTTCCAGAACCACCCAGATTAGATGGAACACTTGTTTCGCCTGGAGTTCCGGAAGTGCATGTTGGAGATCCGGGTCCACCTGAAGATCCTGAACCACTTGATCCACCTGAAGTTCCTGGACCACCCATTCCGCCTGGATTTCCTGGACTACCGGTATTTGTTGGGCCACTTGTTTCGTCTGAAGTTCCTGGTCCACTTGATCCTCCTGGAGTACCTGGACCTCCAGGATTAGATGGACCACTTGTTCCGCCTGGAGATCCTGGACCACCCATTCCTCCTGGAGTTCCAGAACCACCCTGATTAGGTGGACCACTTGTTCCTCCTTGTGTTCCGGGATTTGAAGTTGATGAACCAGGTCCACCTGAAGTTCCTGGACCTCCCATTCCGCTTGGACTTCCTGGACCTCCTGGATTAGATGGAACACTTGTTCCACCTGAGTTTCCGGAAGTGCAAGTTGGAGATTCGGGTCCACTTGAAGTTCCTGAAGCACTTGATCCTCCTGGAGTTCCTGAACCACCTGGATTAGATGGATAACTTATTCTGTCTGAAGTTCCAGAAGCCCATGTTGAAGATCCGGATCCACCTGAAGTTCCTGGACCACCCATTCCTCCTGGAGTTCCGAAACCACCCGGATTAGATGGACCACTTGTTCCGCCTCGCGTTCCGGGATTTGAAGTTGAAAGTCCGAGTCCACCTGAAGTTCCTGGACCACCCATTCCGCTTGGACTTCCTGGACCACCTGGATTAGATGGATCACTATTTCCGCCTGGAGTTCCGGAAGTGCAAGTTGGAGATTCGGGTCCACCTGTAGTTCCTGAAGCACTTGTTCCTCCTGGAGTTCCTGAACCACTTGGATTAGATGGATAACTTATTCCGCCTGGTATTCCGGGATTTGAAGTTGAAGGTCCGGGTCCACCTGAAGTTCCTGGACCACCCATTCCGCCTGGAGTTCCGGAACCATCCAAATTAGATGGACCACTTGTTCCGCATGTATTTCCGGAAGAGGATGTTGAAGATACTCTACCTGTAGGCTGCTTCGATTGACCGTTTGGAGAAATTGGAAAACGTGGAAGACATATACATGGTCCCGGAGCTGTGGGTCCATGGCCGTTAGAACTTTGAGGACGACTTAGCAAGCTTTCTACGGCATTGTTTTGAGTTAAATATTGCTGTAGTTGTTGCATTACACCCACTGATGAATCCATTAAGTTTCGTAAAGAAGAACCAATTTGCTGCGTTGGTACCGAGGCCTGAATAGCATCAGGAATGCTACCAGGATCGCTTGCAATTGCTTGCAGTACTTGTGACCCTCTTTCCGAAGATTGTTGTTGGTTGTTTTCTGAAGTGGGTTTAGTTTGTGGACCCACAGAAACTTCTTCGCGTAAATTGTTTAGAGTGGTTACAAGTGAGCCATACAATTGAGTGGCATCTTTCAAAGCTTTATTTACTGTTTGTTCCATTTGGGGTGCCGAAGCTTCATCCGCATGTCGTTTACTCACTACAAGGGGAGTTTGGACAATCTGTAAAAAATCATTATGTTATTGTTCGAAATCTCAACTTAAAAAAATTTAGTATATATATATATATATATATATATAAAAGATTTCATACAGACATCTTAAACAATAGATTCTTAAGTTTTGTATTAGGAAAAAAA
>JAUESH010008268.1:0-16866 GCA_032275165.1 Synergus magnus
AATATTGAGATATATTATGTTTGCAATGCGGAATCAAATTCCGTGAATTTTTCTCGAATTATTTATCGGTTTGTTTTATTTTTATTAATGTCGAAAATTCAACTATTTAACATAGCAACATAGGTTCTTATGGGAAATACTGTTATGCATACCCTTACAGTCCAATTATGGGAGAAAAAATGCAAATCACGAAGCAAAAAAAATATAAACATTTAGCTATATAATTCATTAATAAATGAGAGAAAGAAGAAAGTAGGTTACCGCATACTTCACAGAGAAATAAATTATCAAACATAAAAAGTTGTGACTTTTCGTCCGGAACACGAAGACATAACGGCAACAGCGCAAGCGCAACAGAGTATAAGTGAGGTTAGGAATGAGGTAGTATTTATTTATGTATTTTGGGGGAAAAATAATAATTGAAAAATGGAAATTCATAATTAGGAGCATTTTAAACTCGATTTTATTCAATATTTATAAGCAAGTATCTCAATCTATCTACTTTTTAAACATAAAGAATATTTTTCTTTACGTTGGCAGCAATGATTTTTTAACACGGTCAGTATAGGTCTCTCCGCGTCCCGCTTCACCCACTCCCCACGATGAAGCACCCGATCCTCCTTAATGGAATTTTCAGTAATTCTAAGTAATTTTATGAAATTTATTGGGATATTGTATTATTTCAAAGGACTTTTAATGTTTTTAGTGAGCATTTTAAGGTATTTTAATGAGATTTTAAGGAATTTCAAATTTAAACTCAGAATGACAATGTTACAATATTTATAACTGACAAACTGGTTGACAAAAAAAATCACGAAACAAAAGAACAGAATAAGCGAGCGGAGCGGAACGTAGCAGTGAACGAATGAATAAATGAATGAATACAAAGAATATTATTATTATTATTAACAAAGGAATATTTTTTGCACATAGCTAAAGAGGACACTTGAGCAAGCTTTAAGAATATTGCCATAAACTAAATATGATAGTTCATACGATATTAAGTTAATATTTCACTATATATGTATGTAAAAAGAGAACACACGTGGGTGACAAGTATGCAAACATGGAAATCTTCACCATTATCATGACGAAATCTTAAAGTGCTGAAAATAAGACTACCGGATATTTATAAAAGTCAGTTACGGACTTCCTATCGACCTTAATGAACTTAATGTTTAAAAATACAGGCAAATGTACGTGTTGAAAAATGCACCATCGTCTTTCGACTGGATCCCTAGTTAGTATATTTTTTAGTCCGATTATTTAAACTGACTGTTATTCGACTTCTATTTATACGTAATTGCAATTCACACATTTTAATATAAATCATTATCAGTCGAAAAAGTCTAAAATGTCTTTCTAATATTTGAGATGCATTTACGACTCTTCTGCACTATTATTAACTCTTACAAGTTGTAAGCATTAATTTTCTCGGCGATGGTAAAGACACTCTCGTGGGTTTCCGTTAAAATTACATAAGTCGCAGACATGTTCATGTGTTCATGTCGAGTCAACACCAACAGAGAAACTCATCGGGCAGATGAAGGCATGCACTAATTGAGCAAAAGACGTTTCACAAGATTGTAGAAAATCCACAAAGAAGTCAATATGATGACTGACCTTGTAGAATTGAAAAGATCTATTTTATGAGGATCGTTAAGTAAATTAGTGCCAGGAACTAGAAATCATAACTATCTGAACAAAAGTTAAAAAAGGAGAAGATATCAAATACATTTTCTGTACTACCTTAGCTAAATCAAACTTCGCACACGTCGTGTCAAAAAATACAGTTCGATACATATGCAAGAATGTGATTTCAGCTTTGTGTGAGCTTTTCACACTCGCTTCGCTCGTGCGCAAACATTCACACAAAGCTAAAATCACATTCTCGCACTAGTATCGAAATGTACTATTTCAACAGAAGGTGCCGAAAAAACGTTTACAGACGATGCTGCAGTCATGTGTCAAACATTAAGGGTAGATTTCCTAACTTTGGTACACCAGTTTCAAGTTTATTCAATGAAACTTGTTGACTGATGATTGATCCTCAAAGGACACCAGTTTGCAAAAAGTGCATAACTTGAAAAAACAAATCGTTATAATTTACATAACTGTCAGATTTATGTTTTTAATGCCATTTGGAGAGATAACTAATTTTTAAATAAGCCCTAATTATACGGTTGACTCATTATGAATAACGTGTGCTTGACATGTCAGAATTCACACGTCATCATTATATTAACACTCCATTAAATATGTATTATTTACGTGACCTCAATGCCAAGTGTCATCAACCAATCACACTTCCGTTAAATGAAACATAATGTTTTTTACTCTCTTAATCTGAATTAGTAAGAATTTAACTAATTGAATTAGTAAGAATAACCTTCTAATCTATTTAGTAGTTTTACTTACTAAATGAATTGTTTACAATAAATTGGAACATCAATAATATTAAACCTTTTGAATAAATAACTGTTATTTTTGTCATTATATACATTTTATAGTTTATTGATTATTCAACAGATTTTAAAAGGTTTTACAAGATTATTTCCAAGGATTTCGAAGGATTATTATGTCGAATTTTACAGTTTGTTGTGGAATTTTATTAAGGGATTTTAAATTATTTTTATAATTTTTAAAAGAATTCATGGAATTTTAAAGGGTTTCTAGTAATTTCAAGAGTTTTATGTGTTACTAATTCATTTAGTAGCGAGTTACCAGTTCATTTATAGTTCATCCTTATTTCCTTTTCTATAATATGCTGGATTTCTCCAACTTTATCGAAATTAGACTTAGAAATGATTTAATGATGTTAGTCTACTATTCTCAAAAATTTATTTTATTTCAAGCCAAATTATCTTGTATTTTGTTAACCTTCCACTGTTCAATGACGATCCAATGCTTTGATGTGCAACTAAAGTCACATAAATGGTTTTCTATGTCTTCAGGAATGAAAACATCATGAGTAGTCAAAATGAAGTTTAAAATTTATTGATTTAAATCTACTCACCATCAGGGTTTGAAAAATATCCCCAAGTGGGTAAAGCAGTGACTGCTGATTGGAGAACTACTGCAACCAAAGCTACAGCCAAAGCTATGCTGGATGCACGAGCTGCTAGGGCTCGTCTTTCTCCAAGACGTGGATCGGTTGGGGTCGAAACCACGCTACGTATAGTTTGACGATCTGCCATTCTTCATTCCGTTACACGTGGTTTCACCTGATGTAAAACCAAATAGACCGTCGAGGAATATTATTGTCACTAAACAGCTTTTCTTTTCTTTTCTTGCTTTTCTTCCCTACTGTTTTAAAAGACGTAACTACTGAAACGGAAGTGAATCTCGTGCTTCATTGACTTAATGAGTTTTTCATCTTTGCTCATGAGCGGCAGTGTTTCGGTTCAATGGTAAAACTTTTGTTGCTACAAATCTCTCTGTAGACTCAGACTTAGTATATTTGTTTTAACTGTACACAGGCTCTTTAGTACATTAATATAAATCTGTTTGTATAAATGTTTTGTATCTCTTAATCTTATCAATTGTGTTCAAGGGTAGATAACTCTTCTACTCAAAATTAATCCTAAATTTGTCCCTTACCACAGAGAAAATTTCAACAAGTATGTGCGCTAGGTGTCTTAATTTCTTTAGACAATGAACCTTGTCTCCGGATATTCCTTTAATTGAATCTTTCACAATCAGCCTGCTCACATCGCTGCTCGTATCGTGCGATACTCCTTGAAAGAATGCAAGTGGAATACCGATGACGACCTCAAAGTTAAGAAAAGAAAGTTGGATAATCTTGATGAGACTTGCAGTACTTTTAAAATATCTATTAACAAAGTTTCTTCGCGTTTTGAATGTAATAATTGTTTATCATAACAGTGACTCCGCCTTTATTCTGCCATAAAAAAGCCAGAAGGTAATAATGCTCATTCCCAAGTTGAGACATCGACATCACAGAGACCTGCATTCCTATTCCATACTTCATTCTTGATTTTCTTGTCACTTTCCTTGAAGATCCAGCCGGTTTTCCTGCTTCTGAAGTGTGTTGTATACAATGTTAAAGTTTTATGTGTAGCACAAGCACACATGAATAGAGTTACATACTATCCGTGCGTACCGGTATGCGGGAATTCCACAATACCTGGTTTCATGGATTCGCGTCTCCCACCTACTTCGTCTTTTGCTTCTCCTTTCACGAAGAGCCCCTCTCGTCTTACTACTATCACTCCAACCCGTCGCGAGTGTCTGTGTTATGTGCTGGCGAGTCAGAACCGGTTTTTGCAACGCAAAACTGTTGCTAAAAATACGTTAGCCTTTCTTTCCCGCACCCTTCAGCTTCAACCACCTCTTCATACAGGTCGCTCCTCAAACCGATCTCCTTGTTATCTTCCGGATCATGAAGATCAACCTTAGTTTATACAGCTCAATCATTAGGATCGAACCCTTTAATGTTGATGCAATAGATTTTGTTCACTGTACATTTCCTACTTGAATGTTTTCTGTACGTTTTTGAGTGTCATGTACGTACGTTGAACCCTCTTCCTCTCCAAAACGAATGCTTCGGTTTTCGAAACATTCGGTAGAAGGTACAAGGCTATAAGTAGTTTCAGATTTGGGATTAGGAGCTCTTGCATTGCTCACAAGATCTTCGCCGATTAGGTTGTAAAGCAGTAACCACTCTACCCAGCCGATTCATGCAATTTACTGTTATTTAAACAAATATATATGTATTTGTCTTTGAGTGTATTATCTGCTTGCCCTTCTTGCTCTGACTGAACGATACAGACGATCATACTTGCCAGTAGTCTCAGCCCAAGACTCGTTTCTCCTTACGGTGTTCATAACAAAAGAATTCTTCAGTCTTTAGTAGAAATTTTTTTGCCAGGTCCTTCTTCTATCTAAATATAGCTCAATTTTAAACAATACCATAATGGATGCACAATACTCTTCCAAATATGATTAAGATTAGAGACCAGGTTAAAAGCTCAGGTTATTATGTCTTACACCGGCATACTAGTTTATCGATTAGGGAGGACAACTACTGAGAATTAACTAGTCAGTCTTTTCATTTCGTCTTATCTCTTTCATGCAAATGCTAATTATGCATAATTCAATGACACTTTTTCTCCGGTGAAACTTTTGATCTTTGAACCTTCAGCTCTTGACCCTTTGTAGTTCGACTGTAGGTAGGATAGGTCCCTACCTGAAATGGTTCAAACGCCGGGCGAAAACCGACAAACAATATCAAATTGCACCGTAGTACAAGAGCTAGCAGGAAATCACGACCTTCGTTGTTTCGAAATGTATCATGCGCGAATGCTTACATCGACTTTCGAAACGAGTAACGACTATCGCACCTCTGGTCGCGAGAGATTCTCAGGGCTCGGAACCAAAACTTCACCTGATGGTGAAATCGAAACACTATCAAGGACAAGGGCCGACTTTCTAACTCTTGAATCTCGATGTCACTTGTTCACACTGGATGATTTGTTTTCCTTTATTTTTCACAACATTGACCATTTGATTACCTGGACGACGATTTAGACGCGTGAGGAAAACGAGGCCACTCGCGACGCGACTGTTTGTACCTGCGTATTTGAACGTGTATAGAGAGGAACGTCGAATGCGTGTTCACGAGCCTGCGCGTTGCACCACACTGAGTCCTGAGACCGCAGTCACGAACGAGCCGCCTCTCTGGGTCTCAGCTCAACGAAGAGAGTAGACACTATGAAGACACTCCCCACATTTGAATTGTTACAACCAGACTATGATAGTCACCTACCTCGACTCGGTATACCAATTTCTTTTTTAGATACATTGCTACATTGCTACGAGTCCAGTCCAGTTATCACATCAGAAAAAGACAACCCAAGGAAGAATGATGGAAGCTCCATTTTTTCATGATAAACACAGTAAAAAGGAATCAATTGAAACTTTCAAACGTATCCCAATCTGGGAATGCGTAAAGGTACGCGACCATGGAAAGTTTATGTTTTTTTTTCTCTGACACACTACCACATATTATGTAGTACTTGATACAGCTATAAGTAAATTTTCAGAAAAAAAAATGTCCTCAACAAACAGACATGCTGCTTTATGTGTGTTATCATTTCTCAATATTACATAATATATGTAATGCATTCATTATTGTAAGAATAAGTTGAGGAAATGTGCCGTGCTAAGAAAAACTTGAAGGGTCACGGGGAAAAACGATCATTGTCACTTTAAAAAAAAATGAGATAAGAGCTTATTACTTATTACATACTTACAACTTACATATTACTGATAGATTCAAATTTTTTCTATTTGATATTGTTAAATAAGGAGTTTAGGAACAAGAATATATCATTCATTACCTTGTTTTATATTTGTGACTCCTGTGTAAAGGATCGAAACTTTTAAATCGGATAATTTACAAAAAGTGACGCAATGATCGTATTTCCCCGTGACCCTTCACTTCAGATAAGGACATTGTCGCTTCGGTATTCGAAATTAGAAACCTTTCAAAATGCATTCATCGTCTGATCGCATGTTTTTGCGTCTTTTCTTTTGTTTCTTTTGAACCCCTCCTTTTTCCGATGTCGATCTCATGATAGTGATGTAGTTATGCAATATAGTAGTGCCATTAGCGGCTTGTTTATATTATAGATACTTCATACATATACTATAAATGTATACCGTAATCAACGAGCTCACTCTGTCACTATATGAAAAGTCCGCGACGTGGAAAATTTAGGATTTCCGACGTGTTATTGAACTTAAGCCTTAATTGCTTTTTCTATGAATTTATATGACGTTAATTATCAATATTCAAGGTATATCAACAATTTTTGGTATTGTTGCTTTATATATTGCAGAGAAAACATAATATATTGTTAATTATTTCAAACCTGTATTGCATACAAGTTACTTGCTTCGATCGTGATAATTTTATTACAGAGAACAGAGAAGGAAAACAGCATCAATTTTATGCTGTAACATCGAATCTATTTTGGTAGTATGTACAATTCCATCCGCTATAAATTTTTTTACTTGAAGCAGTTACATTTTCCAGATCATATAATGCTGGGCTTCTGCAGCTGCAATTAGCGCTAACTGACACACTATTAGCCATAAATTGCGAGCGAACGTACACAGTAGACTCTTTCAAAAACGATTATATTCACTACGGTATCGATCCAGGAGTTTTCCTTTCTGTAAAAAATGGAATTCATTCTTTTCAATACATAAAGGTTTGAAACTAAGGAATATCATTTATATAAAGAAATCGCACATGGAACAGCATATATGAAGTAATTTTGTTACGGATGACTCGCATCTGCCATCAATTGTTTATATATTTGTATACCCATTAGTATGCAACGACCGGCCTGTTTGTAGTTACTACAGTTAATGAGTTAGACGAGCAGTCCCAAGACCCCTAGTTGCTTAAGTACACACAACTCTTATTTCCCTTCTTTTCTCATACAAGTTCTTCCAACAATCTCATTATAATATTCTTGCACGTACTATTTATTTAAAAAATTACTGTTATAGTCCCCGGCTGTATGAAGTGTATATCTTTAGCAAGTTTAAAACTTTGATGCATTTAATACTACGATATAAATTTAATAATAAAGATTGCCAATATTTAAAGGAATATAATATATATACACACAGAATCATAAATAGATTTTGTGATAACAGAAATTATTGATATACACGCCCGAACGCAAATTACTACTTAATATACCGTACAAAATACAAGAACGATCGATATTAATTAGAAGATTGGATGTTGCGGATTAATTAAAATGATATCGATTACATATATAGTACGTTCGATATGATCGCAGAGCGCCGTTTTAATTAGTATTATAGTCTTAATAGAACTCTGTTCATACATTATAACTGATAGATTATCACTATAAATAAATTTGAATTCATTTTTGAAGAGTAAAAAAAAATAAAAAGTAAAATTTTCAAAAATTCTTTGATCGGGTATACCTAGAAGTAATAGTCATGGAACCCAGCATGGAACTCATGATCTTGGCCTCATGCTCCTTTATTTTCTTTATTCTCTTCCTGCTTCTCTTTTTTGAGTTTCTTATACTCTTTCCTTCGAGTCTGTCTCTTCACTGGCGTTCATTATTTTCGACGTTGCGCAAACACATTTTGTTTGACCCGCTTGTTCAGCTTTATTCGTAAGCTAGCTACAAAAGAAGAAGAGCACAATGATTGCACTTCCTGAATAATGAAAAACACTTTTTAGTTTCAAGAGTGCAAGAGTATTCTATAAGAGTGTTAAAAACCCGGCATTATGGTTTTACATACACACGCACACACATATTTATAACAACCTGTATATCTTTAATCGTGTGCGATTATAAGAGACTTAAGAAGAAAATCATTTTTCCAACTTATTAAGTGACCCTAATTTACGCATTTTGTAGTATACCCTTTTGGACCCGGTAGGCGGTAATGGTTACATCGATGTTATAGCAGAAGAACGTCTAAATAGCATTACACTTTGCGAGGTGACACGACCTGGAAAAACAATTGACCTATACGAATTTATGGGTGAGGCAACGAGCACAACTATCGCAGAATCAAATTGTTTCTAGAACAATTAGACTTCTACGTATACGCAACATATATTTTCTCACCAGCCATAAAAGACACAAAAAAAAAACATTTATACATTTTATGGAGATGGAAAGGGCAACAAATCACGGTGTGGGAGACAAAATTGTAAAACTAGTTTATTCATCATTTTATTTGTGTATATTTCTTAATTACGTATATTTAAAGCAAATGACCCATCATTGGCCAACCATTGTACCCATTACTCTTTTGATTTCTATAAAATCTTTGGAGATATCTTGAAATCCCCTCAAATACTCCTAAAAATATTTTGAAATCGTGAAATCTTCTATATTCTATGAAAGATTTCGAATTATTTTGAAATCTTTTTGAATTTATTTTATATCCTTAAAACTGTTTACTCACTTCGAGGCATCAATTCCGAAATGATTTAATCGTAAATCCCCATTGAAGTATCTGTATATCTGAAACGTAATTCGCGGGATTTCCTCATGAAAAGTGAATCTGAAGCAATCTCGAGAAGGATCAGTCCCAATTGATGTACAAGCCATTACGCAGGCACAAGCGTGACTTGAGAGATTATTTACGACACTAGAAGACAAGAAGTTGACTTAGGTCAACGAGCCAAAGGGTTAATTAGATTAACCTTCCCTGAGTGCAGAGCGAAAAAGAATAAAAACATACAAAGAAAAAAAAGACGATTTATATAATTAAACTGGCCCTTCTACTTTAGAATGCTATTTTTCGAAGGAAATGTTTTCTTTTTAAAATACTGTATTGTATATATTTGAAAAAATTTGAACATGTGAAATTATTTAATTAAGTGTTGGACCAGTAAGAAACGAATTTTTACTTTTGCTAGTTATGAGAATTATTCAACAATTTATTTACTGATATATAATCTCTGTTTTTTCAACAATTTTTAATGTTGTTAATTAATTACTTTTAAACATTTCCAGCGGTATTATTATTATTATTATTATTATTATTATTATTATTATTATTATTATTATTCGTACAGGAAAGGGAGGCGTAAACGTGCTTGGTACATGTAATCAGTTCAATAGACCTTATATATTTCCATTATACATCAAACATGTACATCTATCATGGCGTACCATATATAATAATTAAAATTACATATAATAGGTACTCATTTGTATATAATTAAGTGTAGCATCTAAGGTATGCGATGTATTAGGTATATTCGTACGTCAATCCATTGTAATTGCCATTTTCAACATCTTGATTATTACATATATCAGGATGTGTTAACAAAATTGAAATTTACCATTTTCGATTTCCCCAAACAGCAGATCCTTCTTGTTCTTATAAAATCTGATACCCTCTTTCAAAATTTGTAAGAAATATTTACAACATCCCTAACTTGAAAAAAAGGAATAAGGTTTTATAAACACAAAGAAAAATCTGAATTATGAACTCGAAAATTCGAAACCTTAACTGTTTTGACACACACTATTACATATGCTACATTTTTAAAATTGAGTTTTGAGAATCATGCAGTGACAGATTTCGTATTATCATTTTATTCTTTGATTCGTCATTTACACAGTTATACATAAAATCTCTGTTTAATTACTTCGTTGACAATAAATCTTTCTTTTTTTTTCTTTGCTCTATTTGCTCTTTCAAATTGGGACAGGAACTTTTCATACTTTTCTTTTTTTTCGATAATCCATCGTTCTTATCTATTGACCATTTTCTCGCCGCTCACAAGGCAAGAGTTACAGCAATCTGATTGGCGGACTTGGCTGGATATATCCCCAATCAGAAAGCAACTCTCGAGGCATTTTCATCCTTTTTGTCGCTTGAGAAAATTGATGCAGATTCTTTTTTTTTTTTTTTTAAACATAATAATCAGAAGCAATTGATTGCACAACTCACATACACGTTTTTCATCTCGTTTAGAGGGAATTACATCAAAATTTGAAAACCGTTTGCCATTTGGACGTGGATTAAGAAAGCAAAGTAAATTGTTCTAGATTTTTGGATCTTAAATAAGAACAAGCTAATGATTAATGTCTAATATGTATATAAATACCAAGGAGCGCGGAAGTCAAATAATATCTGGAGTTTGGAATTGATGCAAATTATAGAACTGAAATTATATCCAAAAATACTTAGATCTGAGTTCCGTGCTTTCCTGACAGGTATTTTTCCAAATTTAATGAGTGTAAAAGAAAAACATTGCTGTAGATGATAGCACAAAGCTTTTATCAGAAATCCTCAAAAGATCAGAAATCCTCTGACAGTAATATACTTTACACTTAAACAATTGCTGAGAATCGCAAGAAACCTCCGTTGAATATACATAATAGTTTTACAGTATCGTAATATTATCCACAACTGAGATAAACTAATTTGGGTATTTAAATAAAAAATTTAACTTTTACTGTGAAAATAATATTTTCTATCGATAAAATAGAAAAAAAATTTGTTACATCAATTAAAAGTCTTCAAAACATAGCAAAGATAAAATATCGCATTAAACAATATATCGGTAAAGCATATTTCGTTTACATAACTCTTTAGACGGAGAAGGATATTTTTGGCAAATTGACGCTTTTTTATTCTATTCTTAGGTAAGTAGCTACATAAGAAGGTAAAAAACTAAAAATGTAATAATATACAAAATTGGGAGAGGTAAAAGAGAAGAGGGAAGGAGAAAGACGAGGGCTGGTGACCAAGTGTAAAAGGAAGACGTCAGAGTGAGGGCGGTTTTTCTGGGATCGGATGATTTAGCCCCATTTTTGGAAAAGCCCCACTCGCTGACAACGGCAGTTGGAGCCCCAGAGATTGCATCGACAGCTTGAACTGTAGCAGCAGTTATTTGGTCGATGATCACAATTTCCTCCACGAGGTACACAGGCACGCCTAAACAAATAGATCAACGAGGAACGTCTACTCGAGATTAGGGAAATCAAAAGAGCCTTTGGTCCACATCGAGACATGAAGACATTAATCGATGCTAGGGTAGCTAAAAAAATTAAGTTTCTTTGATTTGTGTGGCCGACCCCCGAAAAGCGTCCATTTGGTGAAAAAAAAAACTGTGAATTTTTCTCAAATTTTTTTAACAAGGCGATCTTCGTTCCCACGGGGATTAAACCACTCCAATCGTAAAAAATTCGTATACATTTTTATATAGAAGTTTGTTTCATTAAACAAGAAATCTAACATAAAAAATTTAAAAAGGGTAGTTTTTTTTTTAATAACCTTCTTGATTCTATTGCTTCAAATTCACAAAATATTTGCAATAGAAGCTGAAGGAAATTCAGAAATTCATTTTTGTTCAAAAAGAGGGGTGTTTTTTTAATTTTTGGGGGAGGTTTTTCAATTTTTTTTTTTAACTTTTTCATTTTATTACCTTTTCTGACCACTTTCTACGATATTTAGGCACAACTAGAAATTTTTTTAATCAAATTTTTGAGATAATACCGAGGATAATATGAATTTTTTACGGTTGGGCGTGGTTTAACCCCCCTGGGATACAAGATCCATTTGTTTAATAAATTTGAAATAAATTCACAGTTGTTTTTTCACCAAATAGAAACTTTTTGGGAGATGTCCCGACAAATCAAAGGGAATTAAATTTTTTGAGCCAACCTAATCGACACACAACCAACGACAAAAAATTTTCATTTTTTTTCAACTTTATTGAACTTATTGAAAATATGTTGGTCACTGTTATTGGTCATAATAACAGATTCCTGCAAACATTCCTGTCCAGTATACAAGAACTTATAAGCCTCAAGTTACTCTCAAAACATTTGTTGGTAGAGGTTTCCTTTTATGGCATCCTGCAAAGGTTTCATTGCCAATTATGAATTTATTTTATAGATATAAGAGGGTCTCAAAAATTGATCAAATGATAATGATCAATGAAAGTGATCAATGAAAGTCTTGTTTATATTAGCAATACCTGGATTAATATTAGATCCTATTTTAAAATTGAATTACTTCTGAGGTGATGCGTTATACACGACATGTATCTGTTTCATCTCTATCGAACGCGCTTCATCTGATACGTATACGTGTTTTCTCAACCTGCAGTTGATATTCATGAAGGATGAACGTAACTTTATAATTACCAATTACAATTCCTGTATTAAGGCGTAGATGAAATGTATATATGTCGATATGAAATTATTTTGTATAGTAACAAGTAATCAGATGTTAGAAAAAAAAGCTTCTCGATATTTGTTGTTGCGTTTTGAATTATAATTTATTTTAACATCGACTTCACTTTATATATAGAAATATGTATTTTTTTATATTAACTTTACTACTTGATGTCATAGTATCTGAAGAAGGAGCATAATGGATAAAACTCAAATATAAACAACTAGCAATATTATATACGCACGCTACAGCGCACAGGAAATATTGATGGAAAATTAGTAATATTCAAATGCAAAAAAGATACGAAGTTACATGATTCCAATTTGCAATTCAATAATTTTAGGCCCTTCAAACATTTTTTTCAATTGTAAGCCAAGTACAAAGTGCTTACATCAAATTTTAAAACATTTTCAAAAATTATTTTTCGAAATTTATCGAGATTTAAGAGATATAAAAGGATTTTACGTCATTTAAAGGAACTTGAAGGAGTTTTACGACATTCATTTGAATTTTATAAAATAGTAAGGGATTTAACGAAAGTTATTGGGATTTATGGAATTGAAAGGAATTTTAAGTGATTTGGCGAGACTTCATTGGATTTTCAGAAGTTTTAAGAAATTTAACGGAATTTTAATTTTAATTTTTAATTTTCAGTAATTCTAAGTAATTTTACGAAATTTATAGGGATATTCTAGAATGATAAGGACTTGAAATGATTTTAATGAGATTTCATGATATTTTTAAGAATTTAAAGGGATTTTCGAAATCTATTGAGATTTTAGAGATATTAAGGGATTTCTCAGCATTTCAAAGAATTTTAAGGAATTTATTTGGAGTTTAGAGAATATTAAGGGATTTTACGAAAGTTATTAGGGTTTCATGAAATTATAATGAATTTTAAGGGATTTTTAATGGTTTTAACGAGATTTCATGGGATTTAAACGAATTTAGAGGATTAGAGGGATTTTACAAAATTTTGGGAATTTTACTAAAATATTATGTAACTTTTTTTTATGTTGTATGTTTCACTGCCTTAAAGATGAAAATTTGATGTACCCCTGCTATTTCTATTGAGAAATTTCAAATCTCATATATGTATTAATATTCTCATCTTTTGGCAATGACTCTTATATAGTTAAATATACATCAAAAATAGAAAATAATACATATATTGTAGAAACAATAAAATTAAACAAAAATAATATTAGATAATATAGAAACTGCAAAGACTTTATATAACTGAAGGGTAGCACATCAAACGACAAATTATTTTTTAGTTAATCTTTGTCAAAACTTTTCCACTTCAATAAATTCATGAAAAATGGTGCATAAACCCTTTTGCTGTCCTACCTTTCAACTTTTGGAATCAATGTCGTATCAAGTACATACATACATTTAGGAAAAAGTACTCACTTTTGTTGCGCCGCCCGCATCAAGTTTTCTAATGCGTTATCCGAATAATCTGGATCTTCTCCGACCTCGTCTCCATCTATAAATAAATAACCAATAATTTTGAGTTGAATGTTTCCCTACTTTAAAAAAATAAGTCCTGAAGTTAACGTCAGGACTCAACTATGACGTTAACATCAATTTGCCGACGAGAACGTAGGACGAGTGAAATTAAAATTCAAAGAAGACAAAAACGTCACATACGTGGCTATGTGAGGATAAATGGATAAATATGATAAATTCCCCCAATAGCACGTAATATTAAAGCAATGTTGCTGCAATATTTCACGACAACATTGGCAACATTGTCGTCGAATATTCCAGCAAAATTGTTGCAAAATGTCCGCTATCGATCAATATTGCCATGCAATATTATTTGAATATCGACACGCAATATTGTTGCAATATTGCAGCAACATTGCTGCAATTTGTAAATGTCCGCTGTCGATCAAACCACGAAAGAATCGGTTATGATTTTTTTAAGATATTTATATAATCGAATAAATATATATTTTCGTTATCTAAAATCTAAAGTACCACGTAACATTGCACTGCAATTTTGCTGCAATATTAAAAAGCAACAGACTGTCATATATTACAGCAACATTGCCGACAATATTGCCAATGTTGTCATACAATGTTGCAACAATATTACGGTCTGTTGGGGTCCCCATTGACTTTTTTCTATAAAAATTATAGAAATTTAATTATAAGTATAATTGAATTTGTACAAATTGACCAGACATAATGAGAATCTTGCCCCTTGTTTTTGATAAATTTAATGATGAACCCAAAATTGAATAGCTCACAAGATACATTTAGAGACCTTGAATGAATCTATGACGGCCCAGTGTATAGAAAGCTCATCTTACTTATTTTGAGAAATGATGGACGACCATATTGACGAAAAAACGTGATATATTATCGCGATACGGGATAGATTTAGTTTGAAGAATGACGCATGACTATTACAAACAAAAGCGATAAGCTATTGATTAAGCATCATTCTGCGTTCATGCATGGAAATTGCACCTTGCCCTGGCAGATACGCCCATATTAGTAAATCTTGCACACAGACTTGAATGGTGCATACGTGTTTATCAATATGGTGGATTAGTATAAAAAAAAGTTCAAAACAAAAATTTTGTTTCTCAAAGTTATTTATACATTTCACAAGTTTTAATTTACTTTATGTATCAATTAGATACCTACTATTTAAAATAAAAATATTCAAAATTATATAAATTATAGAATTCGAAACAATTTTCAAATGACGAAATGACAATCACGGAAAATGTTCTTTTTTAAAAAACTTAAACACGGGACAACATCTTTTTGCCGAAAAACCAAAATCCGGAATGTGAAAAAATACAGAAAAAATAATTTCCGAAAATTCAAATTCCCGAAAATAAAAAAATTTTCTACTTTTGTTAATAAATATTTTTGGTATCACATCGGGATCTTTTTGTTTCGGCAAAAAGTTGTTGTCCCTATTTAACTTAGTGCTTCAATCTAAAATTCTTTTCATTTTAAAATTTAGAATTTGTCATTCTCTTGAAGATTTCCAGACAGATAGATATGAATATTATTCAAGCATAAATATTTATAAATCATTTAAAAATTCTTAAAATATGAAGAATTTTGTTTTGACAATTATTAAATTATAGAAATTGAAGAAATCAAGAACTATTATGATCGCGCCTGACATTATGATTAATCATTACTTATGCGCATATCAAATTAAAAAGGTTGCCTATGTTTAGGCGTTACAATGAAATTAATTTAAATATCGGGATTATACGTAATTGATTATTTTCAAACGCTTTTACTTTTAAATTTTTGCGCTTTAAAATTAAGCTATTTTTAATTCACGACTTTCAAAAACAAATATTATCGGATAGAAGTTATGGACTAAATGATTTGAAATACAGATGTCAGAGGTGCTACGTGTATCTAAATTTCCGTACAAATAGCTGGATTTCTTTCCGGTACAAATAGCTGAATTTTTTTTGGTACGAATAGATACAGACATTCGGAAAAGGTTTTTAAAAAAAAACATTATAATATCTTCAAGGATAATTTTCAATAAATTGGGCGTGCATTTAGTTAAAAAATGTAATTTTTGCTCTTTATGTTGTTCATGAAAGTTTTGCAATTTTTTTTTTGGAAATTTATTGAATTTATACGGCTTTGAGGTAGTTTTGAAAAGGAATTAATTTTTTAAGATTCAGCGAGACATATATTACACTAGCAGAAACTTACCCGGCGTTGCCCCGGATTTTAACAGATTTCAAGTCATTTTAAGGAATTTCAAAAACATTTTAAGGGATTTCATAGAGCCTTTAAAGGATTTTACAAGATTTTAAGTGATTTTTAGGAAATTTAAAGGAATTTTAGAGATTTTAAGGGATTGCGAAAGATTGTATATGATGTTAAGGAATTTCAAAGGATTTCAAGAGAATTTAAGGATTTTCAAAAGATTCAAAATGACTTGAAGTGCTCAAAAGATTTAAGTATATTTTAAGTGATTTTAATGAATTACAAGGGATTTGAAGGATCACTTAAAATGTATTTAAATATCTTCAATTTGTTCAAAGTTTCTTATATATATATATATATATATATATATATATATATATATTAATTTAAAAAATCTAAATATAATTAATTAAAAAATTCTATAAAATA
>JAUESH010008294.1:5399-16825 GCA_032275165.1 Synergus magnus
TATTAATGAAGCTCTTTCGATTATTTTTTCCGTGTACTGCTAAAAAAGCTTAATTTCGTTATTTTCATCTTTCGGCTCTTTCTTCTTTTAATGTTCTGCATTTATATTACATTATACCTGGAAGTTACGACTTTGTTGTGACAGTCATTACCGTGAGACTCGAAGTGAGGTTTTACTAAGGGGCGTTTCGGGAAGGCTACTTCAGGTTCTTTGCAGATCATTTCATTACACCACCTTTTCACGGTACTTATGTAATAGTTATGACAGCTTCATGAAGATTACCAAATTACATTCAACCGGAGAAGTTGAGCTCTCAATTTACGAGTTTCTTCCTGCTATCAGTAACAAATAAAACAACCAATGTTCGCATACATAAAATGCGATAAGCTCCCCTTTGTAAAACATTCTTCAGGAAAATTCACATGTTCATAAAACAGAACATTTTTCTACCATAAATCAATGTTCTCTCATTAGCTTAGCTCGCTGTTGAAACTCTTTTCTAGTAAGGGAACAAACTCATAACGAGCAACTACACTACGCTTCTTTTCTATTTCTTTTTTCCTTTTTTTACCAGCATTGCGAATTTCCACGCTCGAGATGCTTTCAAATCCTCTCCTTTGACAGAGAATATTGGAATTTCGTTGGGAGTTGTAAAAATTTCTATAGGCTATTTTGTTTATCATCCATGACTGTCGCCGAACGCGTTAATACATATTAGTGCATTAATAATTCGTTAAGTGTGCAGCGCTACAAAGTAACAAAAAATGACTAAGAAGAATGGGAAAAAGTAGACAAGCAGGGTATAGGTCGAAGGTTAATCCATTTCGAAACCTCTACTCGACTTCCTATGTTGCTCTCCCTCTTTTTGCATTCCAGCAGGAGTAAACTCAATTGGTCTAGTGAAATATAGTGCTTTTTATTAAAGAATGTTATGATTATATTAAACTCCGGTGCAGTAATATGAATGTGTCATAAAATCTCAGTTTCCCCATTTTTAAATGATATACTAAATATTAAATCACTTTTATCATTTTCTCAAATAAAAAGTCTTTTAGTGTGGAATTCTTTATAAAGTAGAAAAATAGGGGAATACTGGAAACACTGTGACACCTGAAAAACACCCACTATGTTTATAGACTTGTGTATTTTTAAATACGTAACATTGTTTATTTACAATGGAAAACTCCCGGTTGTGTTTAAAAATAATCTATGTAAAAAAAAAAGTTTATATTTTCGTTTATAAATGTTCAAAATGATAATAAAATCATTAATCAGACAATAATTTCAAAAGAAACAATCACAATTGAAAACAAATTAGACCTTTTCGTTTACAAACGCTGCAAACGGCAGTTACATAATAATTTTAACTCTATTTTGTGCAAAATGAAATATTGAAATGTAAAATAGCTCCCGATTATATTTTGAGTTATGCGCAATCCACCTGTAGTTACGTATGTTAACAGGTGCAAGCTTCGCATAATATTCCATGTACACCATTTAACCCTAATTGTTTCCAGACTGCGAAATGTAGTAGGAAAATCATCCGCTGTATTTCGAATCTTGTGACATTCTCGTAATCTCTTACGCAAGACAATATGGAATATCAGAATATCTTATTAAATTTTATCATCAGAGTTTTCTGAATATTGGAAAATCCTAATGTTTCACTCTATGATTATGCAAAATTAAAAAAGTGCAACGGAAACAGAAACTATTAATTATCTCTGTTTAGGGGCGCTTACAATTTATTGCTTCTGGCAACTGACAAGAAAGGGAGAAAAGTTTGTGGTTTGACGGGTTAGAATATCGATCGTGCCGTTTCTGCTTTTCGAATATATTGCTTTCAACCGCCAGTCTGACAAGAGAAATTTATAGACATCAAGTCGTGCAAAAAAATTGTACGGTTGAAGAGTAGAAAAAAGTAGAGTTGAACCAAACCTACATTTTACCTCTTTTTCTAATTGATTTATTAACACCTCTCTCACTCTTACGAAAAATGGAAACGAGGACAAAAACTGTTAGCAATAATTTCTACTTCGCACCATTTCAAAGGCAAAAACAGACTGTTTACACCCAGAAGAATGATTATATTTTTGACCCAGAATCGTTTTAAAGAAATAAATCCCTTGAAATACGGAGATTGTTTATTTTATATATATTGAGTATCAACCTTTTTTTTTGCGAAAAACATGCTCGCTTTTTCAATGCTGACTGAAAGGTGAAAACCATATTTTACAGACCGATGAATGTATTCAATTCAGGCTGTCGCATAAAGTGACAAATTTCCGTTACCCCTAGTAAGTGCATGCAAAATAAACCCGTGGCGCGTTTCTCTCAAAAATTCGATATTTGACGGACCGACGCGTAAATAAATAACAAAATCTGTCTGCATACTCAATTCACGTCGGTAATGGTCAGCCATGAAAAAATTATCGGAAAAAGAAAGTTGTCGATTTTTTTTCGGTTAAAATTTTCATTTCAGCAGAAAAAGTATCTAGTTATTAGTTAAAATGTAAGAATTAATAATAACTTCTTTGGAATTCTTTTAAAATGCTTTGAAATTCTTTAATATCATTTAAAATCCCTTGAAATACTTAAAACCATTTTTTAATTACTTATAAATTACTCTTTCGAAGTAATTACGTTCGCCCAAGGATCACAGAGCAAATTCGTATTCGTTCTTCGCTTCGTGAAATTATCATTGACAATTTGGATTAACACTTTCTAACATGTTCTATTTTCATGTTGCATTGGAAAATGTGACACGCTTGTCTTTTCTAGTCACGTATTGCCCACGAATATGAAAAAATGCATTCCGTGACACTAAATCCCAGGGTGTCAATTTTTGATCCAAAGGTAGATCAAAGCGTTGCACAATGGAAAAAAATTGACATCTACGTAGCAATATGTGAATGTAGCTATAATATTAAAAAATTTTTTCCATTGTGCAACGCTTCGATCCACTTTTGGATCAAAATTTGACATCTTGGTATTTAGTGTGGTGTTAATACTTTTCTAAAAAGGACATAAATTTCGGCCAACTTCATACGTTTTTCGCTTTATTCATTCATTTATTGATTCATTCATTAATTCGTCAATTTATTTGGCCTGCGGATTTGAATTATTAATTTCAGTGTCAGAAGACGAAACGTGTTCGAAAGCAATTTTAAAAGTTTTACATAAAATATTTCATGAAAAGCTGGTTCGGTTTATTTATATTCATAATAAATATTACATGGGATTCTTTCCCCCTCGGTAAATTCTGGATTTCGATTATTTATGTGTGAAAAGTGTTCGAAACTCAACCCTCTGTATTTAAGAAACTTCGTATAAATTCGAGGCAAAAACTTAAGAACTCTCGAGTTCGGAGGGTCCTGTTTAAACCCTATTTAGATAGGGAAAACCGTAACAAAAGAATCTTATTCAATCGATAAAGTACCCTGCAGTACCCACAGCTGAATCTTATAAAAGCATATAAATTATATTAAATTTCATATAGATCTTTCTAACAGAGTGATGCTTTCAACTGTAATTGTCCCATTTGTGCCTCTTCCAAATTTCAGGCTTCACAGCACAAAACGCTCTTTACTTGTCCATCAAAAAGATGGATTTTCAACTAATACTTGAATTAAAAAAAGAACACTATAATTGAACTTTCAACAATCAGTGGTATACTTATCGCTGATTCAGATTAAGAGAGTAGAATGATATATTCGATTTTTTTCTCTGGTGGCCTTTTTTTATGACTAATTTTTACGCCACTAATATAGAAGTAATATTATAAAAAATGAAAGAATAAATGTAGATTTTAAATATTCAGACTGACCTGACTTTCATTTTTATTTGAAGAATATTGAGTGTCATATGGTGGCATGGAAAATACCAAGCAATGCGCAAATATACGCTTATACGCTGATCAGACGAGACATAAATAATTTATAACAAACTCATCGTATTATCTAGATCTTATCTCCATTTTATTGCTCGCTTGTGGATATGACGGGGTATCGTTTCTCTCTACTTGATAGAATCTATTGTAACCTGATAAATGATAAAATATTTTTCATCAATACAGTCCTAAAAAGACACATTTTCCAGCGTGTGAAACGGGCTAGACGCTAGACATTGCTGTTTTCAGACCAGAGAGCAAAACAGGGGAAAAAACTCTCATAACAGATAAAAAAAACTCGTAACGTGGAAAAAAAACTTGTAACAGGGAAAAAAACTTCGAACGTGCTGCCTCTGACGGAGAATTTTTGAAACATTCGTCACGGTTGACATTTTAGCAATTTCAAAGAAAACCTTCCAGATGAGCAACAAATAAGAAATCGAAGTCTTGCGTATTTCGGACATTTATTGAAGAAAATAATATACATATGTACTTTGGGAGGGGGGCATTGGGTTTTGTATAATACTAACGTAGATATTATAAGCAATATAAAGTAAAGCAATGACAATTTATATATTTAATGAAATAAGTTGCTTCTAATTGAATAATATTGCGGAAGATTAGAAGTCGTGTTCATTTTAAACGTATTAAGATTATCTTGCCCCACTCTTTATTACTTCCATAATTATATCATTATTTCCGCCAAATGGCGTATGTTGTGGTCAAGGATCCGTGAGTCACGTTTTTTATTGTTGGATTTTTTTCTCAGTGTAAAAAATCACAAGACCAGTCAACGTTCCTGTGCTCTTAGTAGTCAGTCATGCTGAACAGATTCGATTTTAGCTTTAAGAGCTAAATGCCGAATAATTTTGCATTAATGCTTTTATTATCATTTTGAACATTTATAAACGAAAATATAAACTTTTGGTAAATTATTTTTATTTTTATTTTTAGATGATGGAATTTACTGTTTTATTTTCGTTTATAAACATTGTAAAAGGCAATTACATTGGAAATGTATATAGAGAAGGGAAATAGAGGGAAGGGAACCAATAACGATTACATTAATTAACATTTTGCAGTGAAATTAAAATAGTCTTGTCAACATTTGACGAAGTTGACCATTTCATTAAAATTATTGAGTTAAATAAATAGGCGGTTTGTCTATTAGGAAGTAATAGGCAATCAAGCTTTCGAAACAAACACCGCAACATGAATTTGCCAACGAAACTGCGAATGTGAAGCGCATTTCGGATAGTTGAAACACGTCAATAGTAATTTGAACTTTGAAGTTTGAATTTAACAACTTCCGACTCGAGACTTTGAATACATCCTTGAAAATGTACCACAAGTTTTGAACGTTCAAATCAACGAAATATTTTTTGCGAATTCTATTTTATCCAAAAATACTGTCCCAAATAAAAATAACAATAGACATTACAAGTTTCTTTCATACAGAATTATTTTCAATGCCAATGAATCAATATTTTAAAACTGTTTTTAGTTTGAGATACGATAAAGACAAAAATTCGTTCATTTGAACGTTCAGAACTTTTCAGTCATTCCTTGACATGAATTTATCAAATTCTCGACTGATTTAGATAAGGAATTGTCACGGGTATTAATAAACTTTTCCACTCGTAGTCGATAATAGTTTTAGGGGCGATTTGACGTAATGTCTGTAGAAAGATTTGAATCTAAAGGTAGTGTGCATTGGATCGATAAAATATGACACGTAAAATATTTCAAATATTTCAATTTAGTTATATTATTTAGTTTATTTATCAAATATTTCAGTCTAATTTAACGTTCTTTTCTTCTTATGGAACATTTATTGTATACGTAAATGTTGCTAAATTGCAAATGATAAAAAAGAGATGTCGGGAAAGTCTGCTGTATTTTCGTTAAAAGAAAAAAAAAAATCAATGTCTTTCTTCTCGATTCATTATAGTCTGGAAAAATAGAATCTGTTCACAGGCGGACAGACAGAAGTAAGCGGGAAGGCAGGAATGTAGACAGAAGATACAGTCTTTCCCTATTCTCAAAACGTTTCACCAACTTTTCGCATAAAAGGCAGGGAGAATCCCTAGAGACGGGCGAAGTTGAGAAAGATCCTTGAATTAAAATGCACGAGATGCGAAGGGTGAATCGTAACTTTTTTAGGTTTCAAATCAACATATGTGAAGTAACTTGAATTTTCTCAAAATTAGATTCTAAGAAACGATGATCGTTTTTTTTTTCAGATTTCTATGCAAGTTTTCGTATTAATTTAACATCTTTATAGAATAAATTTCTGTTTTCAGTTTTATTTACCAATAATATTTCTTTTACAATGCCTGTAAAACGGAAACAGGATTTTGATTGTACACTTGTACATTCTTCATTTATTTTTTGTCGCGTAAAAAATTGTACTTTACCCACTTGAAAGTTTATACCCGCAACAAATTTTCCCTTTTATTCTTTCTGTGAAGAGAAGTTTTGGTTGCAAAGGGGAGGGAGGTTTTTGTTGGAAGGGGCAAGGCGATTTTTTTGGAAAAGGGAGGGGGTTTTGATTGGAAACGGGGTAAGAGGTTCGATTTGAAAGAAGATGTATTTTTATTGGAAAAAAGGGGGCACTTGGAAAGGGGAGGGGAAGTTTTGGTTGGAAAAGAAGAGTTTTTGTTGGATATGGAAGGAGGGGTGGTAGATGGAAAGGGGAAGGGAAATTTTGTTTGGAAGAAGGAAGCATGGTTGGAGTGGGGAATTTTGATTGGAAGGGAAAGATGATTTTATTTTGGAAAGGGAGGGGAGTGTTGGTTTTAAACGGGAATATAGATTTCATTTGGAAAGGCGGGGGGAGGGTTTGATTGGAAAGGGGAAGTGATACTGTATGACATCACTTTTTTATGATACAGAGAGATAATGTCAGTAAGGTTAAGTGGAACATAAAACGACACATGCTTATCAAAATTCGTTACACAACCCAGCTCTCTTAGAAAATTGATATCGAAGAATGATAATCAGTTTGACCGAGTTTTCAAGCTACAGATAAAATTACCTCGTATGGATCTTCATACATATAACCTGTGAACTTACTCGATTGCTAATAATAAACGGGTCAGTTAGGTAACACGACTGCAATTATAGGCTTTCAGTGGGGCCAAGCGATATCTGCTTCACAAGTCCAACGAATATTTCCTCAAATATATGTGAGAAAAAGGGAGTAAAGCAATTTTACCAAATCGGGATTTTTATTTCGATAATTGAATTCAGTATCTTTACTGTCGGAAAACTTGAACGGATTAATTATGAAAGCAAGTTGTTATCTGTTATTGCAAAGTCTGTACTTGAAGAGAGCTTTGTAAGGATTAAAAGATTTAACGAAATTTTACCACAGGACACTTTAATCTAGAGTTTCTAATCTTCTTTGGATGCAATGCACAAGCTGCATTGTGCGAAAGAGCAGATAAAGGTCAAACTGTTGCAAACTCTCGAAACCCCAGCTTCCGGTATTGGCATCTCTTTGAAATAAAATAGCCGCGCGTTGTGCAATTCAATTTGAAACACAATCGTATTGAAAACAATAGGAACTTTCCGTTTGCTGATGCAGATCGATGAAAAATGCTTTTCATTAAAACCTTCCTCTCATACAAAGAGAAAATGACATTTACCTAACAAATCGGTTTCAAAGAGTTGATAAGTGAGTAATTAATTAATGAACATAGTTTCATTAAATGCAGAAAATATTTTAAAAATATTATGATAAACTACAGACTTCACAATCCATAAGAAAAATGAACTGTATTTGCTTGAAAGTTCAACTATTCAGAGCAACTTGGGTCAATTTTAAATGTTGACAATTGCAAATTCGATGTTCTGTTTATGCTCGAAGAGTAAATTGGTTTAACTATTGTCATTTTGCTTGAGTCTAAAGTACTGGACAATAAGCATAAAGTGGGAAATGTATTATTTTCACAAGTGCGGATGAGAGGATCACGTTGGCAAAGAGGATTTCGGCAGCTATCAAAAGTGCCATGAGTGGTTAGGTGGGGGAGGGCTATGGGACGTAGAATTTAATTTAACGACATATAGATACATGCACGACGCCTTTATGCGCTCCAGAGAATCCACTCGAATTCCAGCCCAATGTACAACTGATTTACTGAAAAGCAACGAGTGCTCTGAAATTCAGGAGAATTTCCTTACTTTTACTACATATACTTTCCCTTCAAGCTTTCATATTTTCCAAGAATTTTGTAGGAAATTTCAAGCATTCTGAAACATTTTCACTTATTCAACCTATTCACCTTTTTTCACCAATTTTGAATTTACTCC
This sequence comes from Synergus magnus, assembly GCA_032275165.1. Taxonomy (NCBI): domain Eukaryota; kingdom Metazoa; phylum Arthropoda; class Insecta; order Hymenoptera; family Cynipidae; genus Synergus; species Synergus magnus. The sequence continues at coordinate 13,603 of JAUESH010008294.1, forward strand.
CCTACTTCATCTATTATTATTCTAAATCACTTAAAATCTTTTGAAATTCGCTAAAATCACACTTAAAAGATTACAAACACGTAGTCAATTACTGATTCAATTAGTAAAGTTTTCATTAATTCAGTTTTAGAGAGTATCTTAATTCAAGTTTGAAATTTTCCTCAAACTATCTCTTGAAGCACTTAATCTCGAGATGTCCTCTGAGTTGAATAGGGGTTATCGCAACTTCTCGACTTGCAATGATAAATAGGCGAGAGGGTTGACAATGACATTGTTTGATCTTTAGCAGGTACTAAATTATGGATAAAGACCGGCATTAAAATCGCTTCCATTAATAACAAAATCTGAGATGTAGACTAAAAAGAATTCTGTTTTCACATTATAATGAATTTTCATATACATTTTATATGAAAAGCTATACGCTTGTATATTGAAGGTAATAAATGCACATTATAAATAATGAACATGTGTTAACTTTAATACACATACGTATATAGATTTTCATTTACAAGTGTATATGAAGTAATTTGCATATACATTACCATATATTAAATTTCCTACAGTTTTTTCTATAACAGTAAGATTATACAATATGTATGTAAATTTGCATGCGGCATATATCCTTTTATACATGAGTAGTACATTCATTGATTGATTGATTCATTCATTCATTAGAAGGTGGCATTATAGTCCCTTAATCTTGATTTTTACATATCTGACGCGTCACGTGAGATTCATTGGACATAAATTCTGAAATGTAGTTCTCGTGGGCTTGAAGTAATAGGAACACTGTTCAAAAATGTATAGCATCGAAGTGTCTTCGCTCGTGGATTTGTATGTAGCATAAAGCGTGAAATTACAAAACGTCTTTCTTAGTTGAACCGAGTCGAGTAGCTGAATTCATTTCCAGGATGAATGCACGATGCTTCTTTATCTCTAATCATGTTATATCAGTCTCACTTGCTTAGTTTCTTCGCGGAATGAAAATGTTGCCAAGGAAGATACTTATCTGCAATGTACAGAATCTATTCAAAGAACTGTGACTTTATTAATTAATCTCATTCAGAGATTGAAAGGTTTATACCCACTTCGATTAACACGGGAAGTCTATGAATTTATGTTATTAAAATTAAAATGTACTGTCTGCATTCATTTTACTTTCATGTTTATTCAAGGAGTTGTATTGAGTTTCAGAAGTTCTGCAGTTTTTAAATTAAGGAGTTATAAAGTTTCTCTATGAAAAGCTGAAAGCTTCGGGAGGTACGAACTTTTCTCTTGCAAAGTGATAATGAATTTTTAACAAGTTATGATCTAATGCATCTAAATTCTACATATATAAAACTGAGGGTATCTGAACCTTTTTCAGGTTGTCATCAATTTTTTTAATTCTTTAAAAATCCCTTGAAATTCCGTAAAAATACTTAAAATGTATGTAGCAAAGACAACACTTTTTTCATGACTTTACTTTTCATTGACATGATCTTTTCAACTGAATTTCAAGAATAAAAACATATCACTTTAATAGGTCTGGTGATTGTAAATGTCGCCTGCTTTATGATAAATTACGAAACGCTAAGTTAAAATTGGTTTGCATCAATAAAATTGCTCTTTCATACCCCGTAAATTGTGATTTGCGAATCACAGTGATAATGATGCTTAATTTATTTTGTCACTAAAGATTTCTTTACCACAGAATAACAGACCTAATTGGAAATAATCTGTTGAATTCTAAATTCTCATGTGACATTTCTTTAAGGTACGGGGAGATTTCTTATATTATTGCATACCTTAAAAAATAATTATTTACTTTGCTCAATAAGAAATGTTTTAACCGCTGAAAATTGTTTTCATTTTCACTTATTTACAGTTTGAAGAGTTATGTAGTTCCCAAAATGATTTCCGATATCAAGTTAAATTATTGTCATGTTTTGCGCTCGATGCTCAGCAGATCATGACCTGCGGGTAATTAGCTTGTCTAAATAACCCTTTAACTTATTTCAGCGAAACTTAAGAATGCAAACTTCATGCAACAATATTTACAAGAATAATATTTGTATGCAAAATAATATATATATATAACTCGATCTGAAAGCGAGCAATTTTGCAACCTTGTTTCGTGTTTTATGTGGCAGGACTTTTTACATAAAATATAGAAACCCGTTTCTATCAGCAGTATAAAAATTGCAAATGTAGTCTGATAAACACTGGAACCAACACCGACATTTTTCAGTATACCGCAGGTCAAAATCGATATTGGCTCGAAATTGATGACATGGAAAGTATTGTTTACTGTTCGTTGTAAAACAAAACGATCGATTGCTCTTTTACAGCCTTTACTAGAAAGAAATGTGCAATACCAATAAATCATTTGTTCAAAAATAATACTGACTTCAATCATTCTAAATTTTCTTTTTTAAAGTGTGTCTATTCTACGATTCGCAGCAGAAATTTACCCGGCGTTGCCCGGGATTTTAAGATTATTGCCAGCGAAAATTTGGCAAAACTAAATTTACTCTTATGATAATTACCATACACATGCCCTTAAAATCCCTTGAAAATCTTTAAAATTCTTTAAATCTTCTGTAAATCTCTTAAAATCATCTCTTAAAATCACTTAAAATATCTTGAAATCCTTTAAAGTACAATTTTATAAAAAAAGTTTATTAAAGGCAACCGGGAAAAACGATAAATAGCCAGAGGAATTTTTTCCTGAAGTTTCAGTGGCCAACCACTCTGTACACTACACATTCAGATTTTAATATAGAACGGACAAAATACGATATATTTATTTCATTACTTGAAAATTCTCTGATTTAATCGTTGTTTATTGAAACGGAATAAATATCCGCCCAAATCGATCTTTAATTAAAAACAATTGCTTTATCAATCATATGTCGAAAATGCATTCATTTGGAATTCGACTGAATAAATTAATTGAATAACGTGAATTCATTGCTTGTTTTCGTGATTAAAATGCTTTGTTGATAATAAACGAGGGGTTAACAACTCGACCAAGTGGGTGTACACCTACTTCTGACTTCAAGATATTTTAGGATATTTCAATGACTTCACAAGATTTCACTGACTTCCGGAGATTTCAAGAAAATTCCAGTAAATTTTGGTGACTTCAACATAATTCAAGTGAATTCATGTGATTTCACGTGACTTCATGTGAATTCAAATGACTTCAAGTGACTTCAGAAATTTCAGGAGAATTCAATGA
>JAUESH010008299.1:0-16819 GCA_032275165.1 Synergus magnus
AATTATTTTTAATAGTGTTAATTTCTTATTTTGTATAATTTTAGACACCCTGACAGTTATTCGAAAATGGTGAAAAAAAATTTGCTGACTGAAATTTAGAAATTTTTATGGTATGGATTGCGGACCAGTCCCAGATCTGGACCAAACTAGACTGTCAAGACTAGACGGTCTAGACGACGCCAGATCTGGGGCAGATATGGGCCAAACTAGACTGTCAAGACTAGACGGCCTAGACGACGCCAGATCCGGGCCAAATCTGACATCAGACTGCCAGAAGATTTTTCCACTAGGGTCAATTCTGGTGATCACCCAGTGGGCAAAAAGACATTGAAATCCTGAGGACCTTCTAAAGACATCCTTAGGACGTCCATGTCAGTCCAATTGATGTGCAAAAGACGTCTCATGTTTTAAAAACGTCTTTTGGGCGTGAGACGTCTTTAGGACATCAATTGGACTGACATGGACGTCCTAAGGATGTCTTTAGGACGTCCTCAGGATGATAATGTCTTTTTGCCCACTGGGTATCCTCAACCCAGCGACAGGAATTCCTTTTCCCAGCCTAAAATGAGGAACCTCTTTTATTCTTTTAAAATAGGAATATACGAGTCTCCCGGGACGTAACATAAGGAGTAGGCTGGGTCGAAAAAAAAGTGCGCTTGAAAAATATGCTTGAAAATTTTCTTCTTTGCAGGGATTTGCAATTTTTCTTGATTTCAAATTTTTTTTACGTTCAGGAAGTCTTCACAATTTTTGCCAGATTTTAAAAAGTGATTCCCTTCGAGATAATCACAACTTAATTTACCCCTAAAACAAATTAAAAATTCTAACGCCTATCATAGGCGTTAGAATTTTTTATTTAAATTAAGTTGTCATTATCTCGAAGGGAATCACTTTTTAAAATTTGCCAAAAATTGTGAAGACTTTTCTCACCTTCCTGAACATAAAAAAAATTTGAAAACAAGAAAAATTGCAAATCCCTGCAAAAAAGATAATTTTCAAACATATTTTTCGAGCGCGCGTAACCAAGACATATATATTCATCGACTTCAAATTAATTTTACTTTTTTTAGAGTCCCAATGTGCTACTTTTCCGCATGGGAAGAATGTCTGATTCCTAAATTTTTTTTTCCATCCACCCTAATAAGGAATAAGAAGAATGGACGAGTTCGTTACGCAGCCACTTTTGACCATCAAAAACGTTTTTTGAAAATTAAAAAATTCAATTTTTCGGCCAAACTATGCAAGATACGAAAAAATTTTAACAAAACTGACGAAGTAAGGGAGGAAAAAAAAGTTAGAAGTACCCGGTGAGAATGTCTTTCATTTTTGAATAATTCAGTTTTTGTTCGACAAATATTTAAATGGTATAGACCCAACCGATATTGCCTGTATTCAATATTTTTTCCGCAAACGGCATTGAACGCCTAAAAGTATTTAATGGTATTGGCTGTATTAATATTTTATTTTATAGAAAGCAACGTATGGCATTCAATTTACAGGGTCACCGAGCAACATTGAATGGTATCAACTATTCAATTTTCCATTACCACCAATAGATAATATTTATGTCGCAATATTTATGTTTGAAATAGATTGAGGAGGAGAAGGAGGTTTTATGATATGAGGAGGAGGATTAGGAATTAAATTGTAATTGCAATATTTTTATTTGAAATAGATTGAGGAGTTAAATTTTAATTGCAATATTTTTGTTTAAAATAGATTGAGGAGGATGAGATTTTATGATATGAGGATGAGGAGTTGAATTATAATTGCAATATTTTTGTTTGAAATATATATTGAGGAGTGGGAGGAGGCTTTATGATATGAGGAGGAGGATGAAGAGTTAATCTCCAATTGCAGTATTTTTGTTTCAAATAAATTGAGGAAGAGGAGGAGGTTTTATCATATAATGAGGAGGAGGAGAGGATCAGGAGTTAAATATTATACAACATATAAACTCGGCTTTCATGAATGATAAGTCATTCACGCTATGATAGTGTCAACATGAATACTACTTGTCAAAGTTGTTCGAGAACTTATTCATTCTCGACAATTTGAAAATACATGAGTTCGAAGTCTCAGAATGGGCGTGAGATGCTTTGTTTTGCAACTCATGTCGATGGGGTCGATCGTTTACGATGAAAACTAACATATCACTCAATAAGTTCGTAGGATTACTGTTAAAGGGCGCCACTATTGAAAAATCAATATAATTTTTGGGAAGTATTAACTTTCAATTGATACGTGACAAAATTTCATAACAATCTGACGTTTAGTTCACAAGTTGCAGAGGTTTTAGTGATGCTACTTTTGTAATTTTAAAAACAATGGAAAAATCTGAATTTTTTTGTGTTGATAAAGCATTGCTTTGTAATGGGAAAAAATACCGTTTAAGCAAAGCAATTGCTTGACAAGTGTTATTCTGACTCTGCTCCAATGCGACAAATAGTAGAGAAGCGGTTTGCTGAAATTAAACGTGGCTGTATACGAACACCGATGTTGCTGAACGCTCTGGTCACCCAAATTCGGCAGTGGTTGCAAAAAACATAAAAAAAAAGTCTAAAAAATAATTTTGGCCGATCGGAAATTGAAGTTGCATGAGATAGTTGACACCCTAAAGATATCAGAAGGCAGTGTATTCACCATTTTACGTGAAGCCTAGTCCTAACCCTAGTCCTTACCGAAAACCCATCGATGTCTTTTCAAATTATCGCGGATGAATAAGTTCTCGAAAAACGTTGACAAATAAAATTCATGTTGTCACTATCATAGCGTGAATTACTTATCATTCATGAAAGCCAAGTTTATATATTGGATTATATTCCTCCTCCTCCTCCCTCCTTACTTTGAAATTTTGTACATACCCTACTAACAATAAACAAGTCATCTAATAATCCTGTAATTTCCTACCATTATCTCACCTTTCTAGTTTCTTTAATTTTGTGATGTAATGTCTCTGTATATAGCGTGGGATTTTTTTGTAACAAAGCACAGCCGATAATCCAGGGAACTCGTGGCACCGAGTCTGGGGTGCTTTTCTTACCTCCATTCATGATATTATAGCTCGGCAATAGAATGATTGCTCGATCGCCAGCGACTAAAGTGGATAAAGTCTTTTATAGTAATTTAAGTCGAGAGAGACGGTACAGGAGTGTAGAGTCTGGGCCCTTTCGAAATTTTTACGACTGGGTCATTTGAATTCACTCATTTACATCTCATAAAATCGTCGAAAATATTTCCGGAACCATGAGTGGAGCCAGAATGAAAAAAAAAATTCAACTCTTTGACGTATTATTTCTTGTTGTTGTAGTCTCATGCAGCATCCCTGTTAGAAGCAGAAAGATAGAAAGAGACATTTTTTATTGCTGACAAGCAGCTAATTTGGTTCTCTGCAAAGGTAAGACTACGTTTGCATTTTCAAAAAATGTGTTTTTTATTTCAGAAGAAAAGAGAAATTTATTTACATCAGGTTCTATCGACGTTAAGGAACACATTCTCATCAGGATACTCGCGCTTCGCGCTGGATATTGGATTTAAAAAAGGTTTAAACCTCGCACTCCGCGCTCGGTTCTGTTCGCCGAATAATAGATTAAAATAAATCATTAAAAAGACGATTAAAATAATTATCTTAATGATTTACTATTGGTCTTATAAAAGAATGTTTAACAGCAATTTTATTCGACCTTTTAAAGGACCAAGTCTAGTTTTTTGTAATATTTTCTCATATCTCACGTTTTTTGGCGGAGAATTTGAATTTTTAAATATTTTAACAATATTTTTCACGATTTAAAAGAAAACTACTTACCCTATCAATAAATGCTGAAGGAAGAATTTGTAGATACTTTTAAGACCAATAATTATGTTTCTTTAACACATGTCCAAAAAAACGCACGTTTTCGAACATGTAAAGCGGGCTGGACGTTGATGTTTTCAGACCGGAGAGAAAAGCAGGGAAAAAAACTCTTAGAAGAGGGAAAAAATACTCTAAACGTGCAGCCTCTAGCGGAGAATATTCGCACTTCGTCTCGGGTAACCTCAAAATCGAAAACTTGCGTCTTTTGGACATTTATTGTAGAAAAGAACATATGCACCAAGGGAGGGAAAAGGCGTTTTTTGTTTTGCGCGACGTTTGCAGCACTCGTCTTCAGTTTCGGGGCGCTTTCGGCGCACTGATGCCAATGTTGGTATCCTGTGCTACTGCGCTTGCGTTAGGGCTGCGCGCTGGTTGGCCGCGCTTGGCGCGCCATTCAAAATTACTCTAAAAATTATTTATAGAATATGTGTTATAATTTTTTGTTTTGCCTGAAATCAAAAGTTACACAATTTATATACATTCTTGTGCATTATTTAATAATTATTTATTTAAATTAGAATTGATGTTTAGAGTAATTTTGAATCGCGCGCCAATGCGGCCAACCAGCGCGCAGGCCTAACGCAAGCGCAGTAGCACAGGATACCAATATTGGCATCATTGCTTCGGCGCCCTTGACCTATGACTCGTGCTGCAAACGTCGCGCAAAACAAAAAACGCCTTTTCCCTCTCTTGGTGCATAATATAATATTTTTATCATTTTCTCTGTATCTCGCGTTATTTGGTTCAAAATTTGAGATTTCGAATCTTCAAGAAAATTGAAAAAGTTGTTATGCCATTCCTGTAGGGCGTTCAAAAAACAACATTTTTCATATGTTGACTTTTCTTCATATCGTGCGTTATTTGGCTTCAAATTTTAATTTTCGTTCGTTTTTTTGAATTTTCAAAATTCTACAAGTCTGACAATTTTTTTTTATCGAAAAAATTCATAAGGATAAATTGTTAGACTTTATGTGTACTACGAATATTCGTACCTAGAATTTGTAAATAAAAAAAAGTGGTCTCAAAAAGTATCAAAATGCTCTAAGAACGAACTTGACCTTCATTTTACGACACTAAAAGAGTATACCAAAGGCCAATCCAATCTGTCAACTCTGTCGAAAGTTATCGTGCTAACAAACTAAATTCTACATACAGACACAGACATATGTACAGACGGACACACAACAGACACATTCTTAAAAACATGTTTTTCGGGTTCAGGGGGTCACAAAACGTGGAAATTTTACAAAAACAGGTTTGGGGGGGGGGGTTAAAATTTTACACAGATCTAATACATTCTCTGATGAGAATGTAAAAAGACAGAAGTCGGAGAGAGGGTTTAGTTGTAAGATGGGTTTTGTTTTTAAGCTATAAATTTTCACTGGTTTAACCAAATCGAATGGTATATATACCGTTGGGAGGGTAATCAAAATATACAACTTTTATCTGAAGAAAGTATAATTATTCCATCAGCACTAAAAATTTTATGACCAATTTAGTGAATACATGATTTTTTGCAAGAAAAAAAAGTGGCTTAGTTGTAAGACACCTAGAAAAATCCATTAAAAATGGGAAAATATGATGTAAAACTCCAATAAATATTTTAAAATATTAATTTTTATTTATTTTGAAGGCCTTTAGTAGACAATAATTATTTTTAAAAATGGCACTTTTCATTGTTCATCATCTTCTTCTCCACGAAATATCCTCAAACTTTGCCTTCACTTTCTTCACATGGCGCAGTAAAGAGCTTTTATCCATGCCATGTTCTCGGGCAGCCGATCGTATTCCTTTATTTTCTAACAAACTGATACGAACCCCTTTACGTAAGTCTGGATTGTAAAGGGTCGTAGCATAGTAAGAGTGAGCGAGAGGCTGGGATGACGTCACGGGATAGTGTAAATGAGTCTTTTCTAAAACGGGGAATCCAAAGAGGGTCGAATCGGTATGCCGCTCGTCTCTTTGGTGAGAGGACTGGCAACCAGTTAGAAGTTAACACTCGCCATGTTTAAAGAGGACTGATCTTATTTATTTACTATTTCGGGCGATTTACAAAGATCTACAGAGTATAGTGTTAGCGCCGAGTACAAGGCGTAGAGCAAGCGTTGGTTTGCTGAGTGTAGTGCAAGATTCGATGATAATGGCGGCGGACGCCTAGAGTCGTAGTAAAAATACCCGAAGACTGGCAACCAATCCAGGGTTTGACAACTATTAGACGTGTAGTGGGTACCATCTAGGCAGAGTAGAGCGAATGTTGGCTGTAGTAGCGGCGGACGACTAGTGTCGTGGTAAAAAGTACCCGGAAACTGGCAACCAATCCAGGGTATGTGCAAAAAGCTAGACTTAGAACGGGAACCGTTCTAGGTCTAGGAAGACTGGGGCTAGCAACCAGCCCCAAGGGATCTGCCGATTTCGTGTCGAGCGCGCTTTTCCGTGTTCCCACTCTGCTGCACTCGCGGTTTAAGTGAAAACTGTCTTCGCCGCGCCGTAGTCAGACATAAGTCTGAATATTTCGAAGCGAAGATTATTCCACTTTCCCATAAGCGATTTTATTTCTATTCTTATTCTATCTAAAACCTATTTCGAGTTAGCAATGTCGCTTTGGTTATGCGCATTGGCGTATATCAAAACAAATTTTAATGGCTTAAAGCAGCGCATTAAAATCCTTTTGTTGAGGTTCGGATGTCATTTTTGGAGTTGAAATTACTAAAAATTAAAAAAATTGGTCAAAACACCAGTTAAATGGTAAATAAACACTTTATGCTGACAAAAATGACGACGCTTTCAATTGTATACACTGGGAAAAGCAAAGTGTATCACAACTAAGCCAGTACTATGTCTCACAACCAAAACATGACGCCATTATGAGGATGAAAACAAAAAAAATGGTTCCAACCGTATATTGGCATAATGTAATATTGCATCACATAATATGAGGAAAAAAATTAAATGCTAATGCATTCCACTTATCTTTTTCAATTGATTCAATCGAAAAAATGGCACATAAAAAAAACCAAAAAATGCTTTCTTGATTGATTTTCGCACACGATATGTGCAGCTGATGCAATAATGTGTCTATTCACTTCCATGTGAGCGCAAACAAAGCTCAGGCCAAGAGAATTTCAGCAGTAGTCACAGGTTGGCAAATTTTGATATTGCATGACAGAGAAAATCGACTGTCTCACAACCAAGCTAGCCTGTCTCACAACTAAGCCCACTCCCCTAAACTTTTGTCCCTTTTACTGTTCTTATAGCGCAACGCAAAACGCAATTATGGAACGCGGCCCTCAGTTGCTTCGAGACAGTAAAAAAGTTTTTCAGCATCGTTAGAAAACATCGTAGAAATTGAAGAAAAAATATTTTACCAGTTATTTTCGTATATACTTCTTGGTAAACAGATTTAAATTCTAAACCATTTTTTGTTAAAATAGGTGTTTTATTACTTATGGTGGTTCTAGAAATGTGCTTCAATGTTGCGCACGTTTGACGTGATCCATTCATTGTATGCAGAATGTCGCAAGTCTGCAAAAACATCAGGAAATCGACAATCTGGCTGACCTACGCGTATTCGAGTCCAACTGTGAATCCCAACTAAGTAACCGTCAACAACTAAAGGAGCACCATTATCAGTATGACCACAGTGTTTTTGCGGATGAAAAGTGCAAATATCAAATTCGGAAATATCAATATTATATTGTTCATATATATTTACACAATTCCGACGGGACAGTATCGGTACTTCGATTGATCGTAGATTTTTCGGGAACCTAGTTCCACTCCTGAAATTCGGGAGAAGAAAAATTTTTAGATACAGTGACACAAGTCGTGGATGTCCGGATTTAATAATGTGCTCGATTATAGACATTTTGTTTGGCCGGTAAAACATTATGTTTTATGTATTTAATTTATTGTGGATGACTTACTCTTCGCTTCTCCTGTCGAATCCCCAACCGTAAACTGTTCCAAGTGTACCTGGTACCAAAGGTCTTGAATGCAGTTGTATGGAGGTAATATTTCTTCCATACACGAAAGGTGAAGCGATAGTGAGCAAAGCAACACCATCTTCAGGTCTTTGCTGATGATTGTTAAAGTGTCTTCTTATATCTATTACGATTTGAAAGGAACCATGATCTGCATTTGATGAACCAGCGGAAACGTGGTACTGTGATGCTTCGTAAAAAACACATATAGGAATGGTAATGACAACGTGATGCGACAGAATACTACCTAAGCATCTGAAACGCATATTTTCTATAATTCGCACAATGTAAGGAGCAGTGCTAATCTCCACTCGTTGGTCTTCACCCGGTATGCGATTAATTACTCGTTTCTGGCGAAAGCGAATATCCGATTGTTTCTCTGGAAACATTTGATAAATTAATTTTTCAGTAGCATTTTCTAAGAGTTATTGTTGTTTCATTCCAGATATTTATAGAGAATATCATTTTACTTACTAATACTTTCATGTGCCAAGTTTCCAATGACTCCTTGAGACAAAATTCCACACAGAAGTAAAAGATTTAAGTATATTTTTTCCGCCATTTTACAGTACTGATGATGAAATAACAGTTTTTTAAATTATTAGGCAGAAAACAAGACCAAATGGGATTTTTTGTATAGAATCTGGCTTTTATATCGTACCTTTATTACTATAGACAAACACTGGAAAAAGCTAGAAAGTCTCAAAACATTTTTAGACTAAGCTCCACATAAATTCTGCACTGACACTTACAAAATTTTCTGTTATCTTTTTTAACTTTACGTAAACTGTGCAAATAATAATGATTCATTCGAGCGAACTTTGAGAAGAAAAAATAAAGATCGTTATTTTATTATACAGGGTGTCACAAAAGTCCAGGGACGGCTGGATATTTCCTCAGTTAAGATATTTTTCGTGGAGAGGAAGGTCATTCTTGAAGTAACTTTCAACGAGGAATTCAATGGAGACCTTTATTTTGACCTTCAAGATCACCTTCAAAGTCATTTGAAGGCCATCTTTTGTTTTTTAAATGGAAACCCACTTTTTTTACATCGGCAATCGATAGAGTAGGAAATTTTACATTCAGATATGTACCCAAGTCGTAGGTCTAATTTGACCTTCAAAGTATATCTAAGGTCATTTATACCAGTCAAAGTCCCGGGACGGCTGGATATTTCCTCGGGCAAGATATTTTTTGGGTAGGTGAAGGTCACTCTTTAAGTAATTTTCAACGAGGAATTCAACGGTGACCATTATTTTGACCTTGCAGATGACCTTCAAGGTCATTTGAAGGTCATCTTTTTTTGTTTAAATGAAAACCCCCTTTTTTATATCGGCAATCGATAGAACATGAAATTTTGTGTTTGAATAATGTACTGATGTTATAAGTACAATTTGATCTTGAAAGATTGACTTCGAAGATTTCTTCAAGGAGTAAGTTTTATTTACTTTTAGCATTACCCAGGAACAACGACGTGGACGTAGTAAATTCTGTTCCCTTTGGCGTGCTTGATTAACGGGAGTCGCCTTGCCTCTCACGTTTTGGGGTGCTTAATTAGCGTGAGTTCCCTTGCCTCTCACGTTTTGTGGTGCTTGATTAGCGTGAGTCCCCTTGCCTCTCACGTTCCGGGGTGCTTGTTTAACGTGAGTCCCCTCGCCTCTCACGAACCGGGGTGCTTGATTATCGTGAGTCCCCTCGCCTTTCACGAATCGGTGTGCTTGATTGTCGTGAGCCGCTTGCCTCTCACGAATCGGGGTGCTTGATTAGCATGAGTCCCTTTGCCTCTGACGAACCGGGGTGCTTGATTATCGTGAGTCCCCTCGCCTCTCACGAATCGGAGTGCTTGATTTTCGTGAGTCCCCTTGCCTCTCACTCTCCGTGGTGCTTGTTTAACGTGAGTCCCCTCGTCTCTCACGAATCGGAGTGCTTGATTATCGTGAGTCCCCTTGCTCTCACATTCCGGGGTGTTTGATTAACGTGATTCCCCTTGGCTCTCACATTTTCTCTCAACATGCTAAATTCAGCGCAGATGTTCGTACTGGAAACCTTGAGCTTCTTGACAAACAGCTGTGCGGCTGTAAAAATGAGTCACGGCATCGCGTTGCGTACAATTTACTCTTCAAATAACCCCAAAGAAAATAATCGAGAGGTGTCAGATCAGGGGATCTGGCAGGCCATTCGATTTCTCTTCTTCTTCCAATTCACCTATTGAGGAAATTGAGTATTTAAATATTCTCGAACGTCCCTACCGCAATGAGCGGCTGCTTCGTCCTGCTGGAACCAAATGTTTTCAAAATTATCACCTGCTACCTCTCTTATTCTTGGTAGAATTTGATTTCTGAGGAGCTGTTCATAGTTAGCGGAATTGAGATTACCGTCGATGAAGAAGGGGCCTATAAAAGTATCATTCAAAATACCAGCCCAAACATTTACCTTTTGTGGATATTGTGTGTGACTCTCCAAGATCCAAGCAGGATTTTGTGTCGGACCAATATCTACAATTGTGTCGATTAACTTCACCTTTTTAAGTGAAAGTAGCTTCATCTGAAAAAACCATATTGTATAAAAAAGAGGATCTCCATCGATTCTGTTCATTAATGTTTCGCAAAATTCAATCGGACGATCAAGATTGTCTTCATTAACCTCCTGTACCAAATGAATCTTGTAAGGATGAAAATTTAATCTCTTCAAAACTCTTCGCAACTGTTTCTTTCGCTAAATATTATGGCGCAAGCTAGACTTTCGGAACGAGAGAGGGTATCTGTTTTAATGATGCGTGGTTGGTGAGATCGAGTGCGATCTTATGATAAAGTTCGGGTGCTATTTAATCGCGCTTTTCGTAGTGGAGAAGGGTTAAATCCTGTTTCAAAGTCTACAATTGAAAGGACTGTACGGCGCTTTATGGATCATGGGACAAGTAAGGATGTTCACAGATCTGGTCGGCCAAAATCAGCAGGATCTGAAGAGATGCAGTTTGAAATTGCTCAATCATTTATTGAAAACCCGCATCTTAGTTTACGTCGAGCTAGTGAAGAGCATGATGTTGCTCATGAAACAGTGCGAAGAGTTTTGAATAGAATACATTTTCATCCTTACAACATTCATTTGGTACAGGAGCTTAATGAAGACGATCCTGATCGTCGGATTGAATTTTGCGAAACACTAATGAACAGAATCGATGGAGATCCTCTTTTTTTATACAATATAGTTTTTTCAGATGAAGCTACTTTCACTTTAAAGGGTGAAGTTAATCGACACAATTGTTGATATTGGTCCGACAGAAATCCTGCTTGGATCTTGGAGAGTCACACACAATATCCACAAAAGGTAAATGTTTGGGCTGGTATTTTGAATGATACTTTTATAGGCCCTTTCTTCATCGAAGGTAATCTCAGTTCCGCTAACTATGAACAGCTCCTCAGAAATTAAATTATACCAAGAATAAGAGAGGTAGCAGGTGATAATTTTGAAAACATTTGGTTCCAGCAGGACGGAGCAGTCGCTCATTACGGTAGGGACGTTCGAGAATATTTAAATACTCAATTTCCTCATAGGTGGATTGGAAGAAGAGGAGAAATTGAATGGCCTGTCAGATCCCCTGATCTGACGCCTCTCGATTATTTTCTTTGGGGTTATTTGAAGAGTAAAGTCTACGCAAAGCGATCAGATGACTTAGGCGAACTGCGAACTCGAATTCTGCAAGAGGCTACTCTGATTGATAGAGAGATGATTCGCAATGCCGTGACTCATTTTTACAGCCGCACAGCTTTTTGTCAAGAAGCTCAAAGTTTCCAGTTCGAACATCTGCGCTGAATTTAGCATGTTGAGAGAAAACGTGAGAGCCAAGGGGAATCACGTTAATCAAGCACCCCGGAACGTGAAAGGCAAGGGGACTCACACTAATCAAGCACCCCGGAACGTGAGAGGCAAGGGGACTTACGCTAATCAAGCACCACAAAACGTGAGAGTCAAGGGAACTCACGCTAATTAAGCACCCCAAAACGTGAGAGGCAAGGCGACTCACGTTAATCAAGCACGCCAAAGGGGACAGAATTTATTACGTCCACGTCGTTGTTCCTGGGTAATGCTAAAAGTAAATAAAACTTACTCCTTGAAGAAATCTTCAAGGTCAATCTTTCAAGATGAAATTGTACTTATAACATCAGTACATTATTCAAACATATGGTAAATTTCATGTTCTGTCGATTGCCGATTTAAAAAAGGGGGTTTTCATTTAAACAAAAAAATATGACCTTCAAATGACCTTGAAGGTCATCTGCAATGTCAAAATAATGATCACCGTTGAATTCCTCGTTGAGAATTACATAAAGAGTGACCTTCACCTCCTCAAAAAATATCTTGCTCGAGGAAATATCCAGCCGTCCCGGGACTTTGACTGGTTTAAATGACCTTAGATTTACTTTGAAGGTCAAGTTAGACCTACGACTTTAGTACACACCTGAATGTAGAATTTCCTGCTCTATCGATTGCCAATGTAAAAAAAGTGGGTTTCCATTTTAAAAACAAAAGATGACCTTCAAATGAACTTGAAGGTCATGTTGGAGGTCAAAATGAAGGTCACTATGGAATTCCTCCTTGAAAGTTAGGAGGAAATATCCAGCCCTCCCCGGACTTTGACTGGTTTAAATGACCTTAGATTTACTTTGAAGGTCAAATTAGACCTATGATTTGGGTACATATCTGAATGTAGAAGTTCCTGCTCTATCGATTGCCGATGTAAATATGTGGGTTTTCACTTAAAAAACAAAAGATGACCTTCAAATGACCTTGAAAGTCATCTTGAAGGTCAAAATAAAGGTCACCATTGAATTCCTCCATGAAAGTTACTTCAAGAATGACCTTCCTCTCCACGAAAAATATCTTAACTGAGGAAATATCCAGCCGTCTCGGGACTTTTGTGACACCCTGTATAAATAAATATTATATAAAATTATTGACATTGGTAGTCACGTCAAGACTTTCGAGATGTCGAACAAGATAGAGACAAGCTCGTAAAATTATTTATTTTTTAAATAATTTATACAGAATTTGTAACCACACGGAGAAAAATGGAATTGAAGAATTGGGCCCACAGTACTGATAATCGAGACACTTATTACTAAACTAGTTTTATAAGAGAAATTCACGTCTGTATATTCTACAGGGTGTCTCAGATCTAACTGTCCGGACCTATATGGCTGTATAAAAAAACAAAAAAACAAATCGAAAATTCCTTTGGCAAAAATGCATTTAAGTTTAACTTTTTGAGTTATGAAATGATTAAGCTGGACCAATCGGGGTCACTAACACTGCATTGGCCTCCCGCTCACGCACGCACGTGGCGCCCCTGATTGGTCCAGATTAATCATTTCATAACTCAAAAACAAAAACTTCAACGAAGGTGACGGGAATCGGTATAGCATGGCTATGCCTGCCCATAGGCCCAATAGACGGCGCTTCACAACTCTCTCCCGTAAACGACCGGTTCGGACGCAAGGATATATTCGGGCATTCAGATCCAAGCAGTATCCCTTAATGAATCACACTGGTGATCACATCTTTTAGGGGTGGCTCCCTTCAAAAGCCAGATTTCGGTGTTTCTCGGTGCGAGGCTTTTCTGTACGTCAGTTTGTGTTCTTTAATTCTCGATCGAAAACGTTCGTTGTACCAGGCACTTTGTGCACGGAAAAAAATAATGTCTTAAAATTTAATACACTGTCGCTGACTCTTGGATATAGAGTTTCATATGACGTTATATAATAAAATTTCAGCGACTTTTCATTAAATAATAGAAGAATTTCATTAAATTGTAGAAAAAAGTGAACACTATTTAATAAAAAAGTCGCTGAAATTTTGTGATATCAATTGATATTATCTTACGTGATACATATTATGTTGTAGCTCATTTTCATTATGTATTATCAATAGGAGCTGTATTTTCAATTATTGGAAGATTTATTCATTGATTTCCCCTAATTATAGGACTATCTATAAATTATAAATGATTAAAAATCCAATTTTATACTATATTCATAGGAGTAAATATAACATTTTTTCCTCATTTTTTCTAAGAGTCAGCGACAGTGTATTAAATTTTAAGATATTATTTTTTTCCGTGTGTTTTTTTATTGTTAAATCACGAACTTTCGCTGTACCAGGTAGTTCGTGATACTTTCGATCATATTTGTAAAAATCCCGACGTTCGCTGCTCCAGTCAATCGGAGATTGCTAAGGGCTCTTCGAATTAATTGTTGCTCGCGATTAGATTTTTTGTTAGCATTTTGAGTCGCGAATGGTAGATTCATTAAAATAATTTCGTGATGACAATAATGATTTCCACGTTTCGGTAATTAGAATTTGCGACTTAAATTAGTCATTTTAAATTGATTGTAAAATTCTGAGCATTTCTCATTTTGTAATAAAGTTATAACAAGATTATGGAACACTATAATTGATCAATCCTATTTGTTTAAACTTGTAATTCGCGTGGTCACGATGAATCTTATTTAGTTTATATCGAGTAACCCAGGAACTTATATGTTTGACTTATATCGATTCCTTCCGTGCCCATGTGATTGCAAGTTCTTGATTTGTTTCTTGAAGAATAAACTTTGGTATTGTTAATAACTCCTGTGTACTTCACTCACTTCCCTCAGGTTCGAACTTTAGTTAACAATTTCATCACGACTTAACCTACAAGAGGTTATAGTCACTTAGAATTTCCTGGATAATGATTTTTTAAATAAATTATTAAATATTTAGAAACTAAAGTTAAAATATGAAATAAAATCAAATACCGAAATTGTTACATCCTTAATTATAATCTCAAGTAAAGAATTCTATCTATTCCTTCAGTAAATATTTTGTGTACAGGAAAGATCAATACATGGAGAGATTACTGATTCTTTGTAGGAATGATTACCGTATTTTTGGACTCTGCCTCATAATAGAAGTTCTGTGTAAAGAATTTGTGCAATCGTCACAACACCGATGACTTCCATTTTTCTCCGTGGCACTATCATAAAAATCAGAATTTATGTCTGTTAGATAAATAATTTTAATAGTACCTAATAAAATTTCTACTCAAAAAATTTTTAATGATAAAAATTTTAAAGTAGGTTTTAAAAATGTAATACATAAAAATATGAGAATCTGAATATTTTAGAATTTAATGTTTTTCATATTTTCTTTTTTGTTTTTTTAGTGTTTGCTGGTTTATATATTATTTTCTTCTTCTCAAATAAAATGAATATGTACAAAATGAAAATAATCTAAACCGATTCCTGTTTAAATCATAATGCAGAGAGGTTCATGTTATGGTGTCAGAATAAATTCGCCTTGAAATATATCATTTATCAATAAAGATAATGGGATACATATTTATTAATTTGACGCTACTATAGAACTTAAAACATATGTTCTAACCGATAAATAGTTCAAGAAAAAAGATTGTTATTTCGTGGACTATAAAACTCTCGCTAAATATTACGAAGAACGCATGAAATCTTACGTGTCCCTCGCAGCACGGAAGTTAAAATACAAGTAAACAAAACTTGTTTTTTTATCTGGGAACAAAGGGTTTAAGAATGAGAAGTAGTACCTCAAATATGGTAGTGTAAAGGGGTGGTTAGATTGGTTTATATGTAAATAGGCTATTAAATTATTTTTCTACATATTACGTTTATATTAAATCGAGCAAATGCTCGCTTTAATACAGCACGCATTACGCTGCGGAGTATTTCATCGTCAGCTTCACGCTCCGTGTTATATGTTCTTCATATACAAATTACTAAATTTTTTTAAATTTAAAATCCGAAAGAAAATTAATTTACTTAAGGCTCTGTCATGTTGGTATTAAAAAAACCATTCTCATAAAGAGAATACTTTCCTTTTGGAGGAATACTTTCCTTGTTAGATATTTTTCAGTTACTTTTGTAACTTTATCTAATCTCCGAAAATATGATACGAGTTTAAAAAATTTGTCATAATCGATAGATTGTTTAACAAAAAACCGTTAGAAAAAACTGAAATAAAAGCAGTGTAATTTTTTCAAATTGAAGATCTTTATTTAACACTAATTACTTTCTATTTTGTATACATTTCGTATTAAACAAATTTAAATTCAAAATCATACTTTATTAACCCTCACGTACTAGAACCTCGAAATTTTCCGTTCCTCCTAGAACGGGTCCCGGAGGCCCGAGTAAACTTCAAACTGAAATATCTCCGGTTTAAATAGACTTAGCTCCAATTTTTTTTAAATTGTAGCCCAGAGTCCCGCAAAAACAAATATTGTAAAAATAGATATGAAAATTAATTGCGTATAATAAATATTTACGCTACTCCACTCTCAAGATACACTCTGCTGAAAAAAACGTCCGGGTCCCCGGTACCCGTTGTAGAACGTGAAGGTTAAACTAGGTGTTCTATATTACTTATGGTGGTTCTAGAAATGTGCTTCAATGTTGAGTACGTTTGATGTGATCCATGCATTATATGCAGAATGTTGCAAGAGTACAAAAACATCAGGATATCGACAATCCGACTGAGCTATGTGTATTCCAGTCCAACTGTGTATTCCAGCTAAGTAACCGTCAACAACTAAAGGAGCGCCACCATTAGTATGGTCACATTATTTTTGCGGATGAAAAGTGCAAATATCTTTATCGGAAACATCAATATTATGTGGTCGATAAATATTTACACAATCCTGAAGGGCCAGTATCGATACTTTAATTGATCGTAGATTTCTAGGGTAATCCGTTCCACGCCTAAAATCCGGAAGGTGACAAATTATTAGTTACTGTGCGAACTTAGGGAAAGTTTACATCTTAAAGTTGAGACGCTGCTTTTTTTAGTTTAAAAATAAATTAAAGGTCTCTACGAAGAGCGCATAAAGGACCCTAATGAAGATAATTTAACTAAATAAAATTAGATAATATTTAAGATACTTTAGAGAAACTTTAAAGATAATTTAAACAAATTT
>JAUESH010008343.1:0-16802 GCA_032275165.1 Synergus magnus
CATTTGAAATAGGGTCTACTAGCACAAACTCGAAAACTTCCCCCTCCCCTATCTCGGTCAATTTTTATCCAATCGAAGAAATTTTTTTCTGGTAAAGTACTATCTGATAGGACTACACTTTGCCCAAGTTTGAGTTCGATCAGACAAAGTCAAGAATTCGGGATGGGTACAATTGAGAAATAATGCCCCATGTATGTGAGTATCATCTTTGTCATCTATATCCAAAGCTGCATATGTAATATAATTTGTTTAATATTGAGTCCTCAATTTTCCTCTGGATCTCATATCCTGGACACATACAAAATCTCAGGATCTTTGGATAAAAACCCACAGTTACTCATTTCCTGTGGATCTCATTTCCTGGACACAAAATCTCAAGATCTTTGGATAATAACCCACAGTTACTCATTTTCTGTGGATCCTTTTCTTAGATACAAAAGTCTCAGGATCTTTGGATAAACAAAACCACAATTTCTCATTTCTTGACATGTGGATTATTAACCTACGAGACTTCAGCTACGAGAAGGATTATCATTAAATACAAGTGGATGCAAGGATCAAATAAGGCTTTTCGAGGGACTCACCATTTTTCCAATCATTCATTACCGTAGGTAAAATTAAAAGGGGAATGGTAACGTTTTTTTTTTCTTACGTATTTTTGACATAACATATCTCCTTTAATTTTTGGTGCACCGGCCGGGAAACTAAAATCAATGAGACAAAAATAAAGGCATATTAATCGAATAATAGGACCACCCAATAATAATAATTTTATCGAAGCAAACATGAGTCTCCCAAATAATCAGCAAGTTTCCCTCCGCGATGCTCTTGAAATTGTCCCTAATTTTGATGGAAAGAATATTCCCCTCTCTATTTTTATTGAAGGTTGTGAGGAAGCCAAAGCTATGCTCCCAGCAAAGGAAGAAGTAGAAGAAAATTTAGTTAGATTAATCCGAAGCAAAATTTCTGGGGAAGCTAGAAAAGGAATTTATGGAAATACGTACGCAACTTTAGAAGGCCTGATACAAAGATTAAAAACTATTTACGCGCCCTCAAAATCCGTATAACGGTTGCAAGGCGAATTAGGGGTATACACATGTGAGAATATGAAGGAGTAGGGGAAGTCGGGACAAAGTATTATACCTAACGTTAAAATCAATTTTTCCCTTAAAAAAATTTTTTTTTCGCACAATCGAGTTAGTGGCTTATTAGTTGAATCTATCATAAAGCTTTTATGGGTTTTGAAAACTATGAAATTTTCGATTGGAAATAGTCGATTATTGCTATTTAAAAAAAAAGTGCAATCATACCGCTTTGCTCCATAGGCGGGGCAAAGCGGTATGGACAGTAAAATATATAAAAAATATCATTTTTAACTCAGGAAAATGATTTCTCTTTCTAATTTTCAAGCACTCCAAAATCAAATAGGAATCTCGGGAAACTCGAACTCCCTCACCCAGACGGATGCTCTGCGGGAGGTACAAAACTAAATGCATCCCCGGTATACCAAAGGACGGAAAAGGTAAATTTGAACATAAGTAGTACAACCCCTTATGTAAAGATAACAACGGAAGAATTAAAAGAATCCTTAAATATGATGATAGATACGGGAGCAGGCCTCAATTTACTTAAACTAGGAACCATCGGAACCGAAGTAATTATCAACGAAAACGAACGACTACATCTGAAAGGAATAAACGAACATCCCGTATTCACTTTAGGACAAATCTCAATTAAAATTTTCGAAATACCTACTATTTTTAACATAATTCCAGACGAAATACCAATAGAACATCATGGAGTATTAGGCATAGAATTCTTCAGGAATAACAACGCAAAAATCGATTATGAAAAAAGAAAAAGAAAAATAAATAATGAAACATATTCATTCGAATCTCAAGATTTTGTTACTCTCCCAAGCAGGTCCATCTCAGATATTTATATTCACGTTACTAATAAGGACAAAAAGGTAGGGTACATTCCCAGACTAACCATAGGAAATGGGATTTCTATGGAAGATGCTATTGTAAGCAACCATGAATGTCGAGCGTACCTTAAGGTCGCCAACACCTGTTTGCAATCGGTAAACATCCCAATCCCAAGCGTAGAACTACAAGATTTCGAAGAAAATGTAAATAAAGTGTTAAGTCAGAAATCCTCCATTTCAACTCTGAACGATGCGGAACCAATAAACGAATTATTAGATAATTGTTTCAACCAAAATAATATAGAAAAAGATTCACCACATAAGGTTTACAGTGTTAATGAAAGTGAAAGAATAAAAGAATTGAAAAACTTACTTCGGTTAGACCATTTAAATAATGAAGAATCTGAACATGTAATAAAATTATTTACTGATAACTCTGAGCAATTTCATATTTCGGGGGAATATCTGGGGGCAACAAACGTGTTGAAACATTCAATCAAAACCACAGACGACGAACCTATAGCATCAAGACAATATAGATTTCCCCCCGTACATAAAGAAGAAGTCACACGACAAGTGAATGATTTATTACAAAACGGTATAGTAAAACCATCCTCATTCCCATATAATACTCCAGTATGGATATTTCCAAAGACGCTTGATTCACATGGGAACAGAAAATGGAGAATGGTACTCGATTTCAGGAAACTGAATGAAAAATCTATTGGCGATTCCTACCCCCTCGCGAACATAACTGAAATCCTAGATCAATCAGAAGTAAGTTACTTAAGCCACATCATAGATAAAGACGGAGTACGGCCAGATCCAAGAAAATTGGAAGCGGTGAAGAATTTTCCGGATCCCAAAAATCCCAAGGATGTCAAACAATTCTTAGGGTTAGCAAGATACTACCGCATGTTTGTAGGAAATTTTTCGATAATTGCTCATCCAATAACTAAGCTATTAAAAAAGGATACCTCTTTTCAGTGGACCTTGAATCGCGGACCTTGAATGATAATGAAAAAAAATAGGACACTTACGAAAAAGAGGAATTAGCCATCATTTACTATGTGCAACATTTTCGCCCTTACTTATATGAACGGAAATTTACTCTCGTCACCGATGACAAACCCCTGGTATGGTTCCAAAACTCAAAGGACCCTTGCTCTAGAGTCACTAGGTGGAAACTTAAACTAGCAGAATATGATTTCGATGTTATATACAAAGCAGGGAAAACGAATATGAATGCCGACGCAATATCCCAAAATCCAGTTGACTCACTCAATAATTTATACTGCTATTACATAGAAAGAAGACATAATCCAGAATTAGAATGGAACGCAGTAAAAACCCGAGGGCAATCAAGAAATGAAAAAGAAAAGGAAACCCCTAAAGAAAATAAATCCTCAAACTCACAGAAAAAGAAACAAGGCAGGCCCAAGAAAATCAGTAGCAAAATAAAACAGAAGAGAGGAAGATCACGAAAATAAAAATCTCTGAAAATTCAAAGAATAATGAAAAATTATCAAACTCTGAATGTGTCTTAGCAAAAAAACCAAAATTCTTAGATGACACGAACAGGGGAAATTCTGAAGATCCCCACGATGAGAAATTCTACAACAAATCGGATTCAGCAGAAGATATCGTCTCCGATCCAGTATATGTTCCCAGAGAGGAACCCAAGAAAGATTATATTAAGAAATCCAGATACTCAGAGAAAGAAGATAAGTTCAATGAAGAAGAAGAGGAAAATCGACCCCCTCCAGAACTCCCCCCTGAACCCTCTCCTTCACTTAGTCAAGCAAACAAACAAAAACCTAGGTCCCAACATAGTAGAATGTCGGGATCAACTACCAATGAGAAAGGCTAATATTGCATATTTTATCTCAACTGAAGGAGTACCTTTGGATAATGGATCCAGAGCCTCAGCAAAAAGAAAAAAGGGACTAACGATACTCCCACCACTTAGGCCCCCACCAGAACCCCCACCTCAAATTCCATTAGCCGGACGAAATACACCAAGAAAGAAGTCCCACCAACATTAACTACTCTTTCCATTTGTAACCAACAACCTCCAAAATGGCACTGAACAAATCATTCCTAGACAACATCAAAAAGATAATCAAAGAAAAGGGAGAAACCCCTTCCACATTCAACACATTCTCACGTTTATACTTTGAATTTGATGGCTGAGGTTTTTCTTCTATCCAGATAATTTAATCTGAAATTCTTCAGTGAAAATACCTTTTTCAAACATTTTTCTCAAGAGTCAAAGCTACTTGAATTATATCTAAACAGTTCTTAGTTTCCAATTAGTACTTGTACAATTTATTGGTTTCCTTGAAGTTATAATATTGCCTCTTTTTGGAGAAATCTCCAATAATTATGGAAGTATCCTAGATGAAACATTTAATTCATTTTACCTAAAGCCTTGACATTTTATTCTTGACTTTAGAGAAAACGAAATTAGTACGTTTAAAGAATTCATTCCTCCGTATTAAATTTTTATTACTTTTGATTCATTTACTCCTGTGTAATCAATTTTTTGCGACATTTAACTCGCAAATTCTTTTATATTATAAATCAAATTTATGTTATTTCATATTCATATTGTATTATAGAAGATAACTCATAACGAAACGAAAGATAACTCATAACATTAACTCATAACGAAAATTTCTCTTCTATTGTAAAAATATTTTGGATGGATTCTTTATTTTCTTCGAAATATTATCGAATATGTCATAATCCGTTTAATTTTACTAACTTCCATGTTACTAATGTTACCCTCCATTCACTGCAAGACGAAAGAAATCCTACCAAAATTTACTTATTTTTCTTTCCTCTTTCTTTGAAAACTAGATTAGTTTAGTCTTTCTAACTCAAGTTTGTTATAATCCTACACAGTGTAACCATAGAATTTCAAGTTTTTAAGTTCGTTACAATTCATTACTTATCTTGTCACAGTATATATAGGCCTTTTAATCGCTCATACTCATATTTAACTTAGCTTTTTTCCATGGGATCGAAGACGATCATTTCATGATCATCTCCGATCTTGAGGGGGGAAGTATCATGTAACCATGACTAATCACCAAATTAACGATAAACACCTATTGGTCTAAACACACTAAGAAGCGAGCGACCAAGCGTGAACAAAGGTCGATCCAGCCATGTAGCGTCCAAGTGTGACCAAAGGTAGATCCAGCCATGTAGCACCCCAGAGCGCCAAAAGGCGGGTTCGTCCAACTAGCCCATATAAAAAGCGCCTCGAACAATAATCGACAGTTCAGTCATCATGTAGTCCGGCAGTCGTACTCATCTTATAACTTAGTTAATATTTCAGTTCACTTCGGTCCGCGTTCTTGTATTTCATTATTTCTACAAAACTTCTAATTTTCATTCTACGAATCATGTTGTGCGAATTATTTGTTGAAAGTTTGTTCAGTATATGTGTGTGTCATCTTTGTAATCTATATCCAAAGCTGCATATGTAATATAATTTGGTTAATATTGCGTCCCCGATTTTCCTCTGGATCTCATTTCCTGGACACAAAATCTCAGGATCTTTGGATAAAAACCCACAGTTACTCATTTCCCATGGATCGCATTTCCTGGACACAAAATCTCAGGATCTTTGGATAATAACACAGTTACTTATTTTCTGTGGATCGCATTTCCTGGACACAAAATCTCAGGATCTTTGGATAATAACACACAGTTACTCATTTCCTGTGGATCTCATTTCCTGGACACAAAATCTCAGGATCTTTGGACAGAAACCCACAGTTACTCATTTCCTGTGGATCCTTTTCTTAGATACAAAAATCTCAGGATCTTTGGATAAACAAAACCACAATTACTCATTTATTGACCTGTGGATTATTAACCTACGAGACTTCAACTACGAGAAAGATTATCATTAAATACAAGTGGATGCAAGGATCAAATAAAGCTTTTCAAGAGTTGGTGTGAGTGTGTCATCTGTGTGAATCGAGTAGAGGGGGTAAGAATGTGAATGACGTCATAGTTATGATGAATCACTTCCGGTGATAAGAATGTTGACGTCTGCTATCTGATGTATTTTTTTTCATTTTAACATAAACTATGGGTATCAAATTCTGAGAAATTGGACGTAAACAATAGTATCAGGTTACATGGAATTCTTGAGAGATGACGTCATAATGCATATTTTCATGCAAGTCCAAACAGGATTTACCCCTACCGCCGAGAAATTTAGCGTAAACAATAGTTTCAAGGTTATATTCCTAAGAGATGACGTCATAATGCAAGTCCAAACCTGTTTTACTCCCATTCCCGAGAATTTTAGCATAAACAATGCGTATTAATAGAATCCTGAGAAATGACGTCATATTACATATTTTCATGCAAGTCCAAACCTATTTTACCTCCACTCCCGAGAAAATGCGTATCACGTGACATAGAATTCTGATAAATGACGTCATATTACGCAATATCATGCAATTTTGATCATGTTTCACCTCCCCACCACCCCTTTCAAACGTAAACAGAGGTATCATATTACACTGTAAACATAACAATATGAAAAAAAATTCTCAGAAATTAGATAACAATATTAAGGAAAGTGTAAACAATAACAATATCAGGACTATATAAACCCCAGCACATCACTTGGTCTTTTCAGTACCAGTTACTTCTCCACAATTCAAACATCAGTATTCACGTGTTGCTAAGCAAATAAAAGTTTTGAATATTAAATTTTTTTAAAGCGTGAATATATACTAGAGTTGTGAATAAATTTTGTGTTTTAAAGTGAAATAACTTAACATCAACAAGATGGACTTCTCCAATCTCAACAGGATGAATAGGAAAGATAAAATAGACTCTAAATTTTGTAAAAAGCTAATTCATTTAATGGAGAATGGATTCGAATATTTGGATGAAAGCTCATCAGTGGCTTTAATACACGAGTGGCTTACAATTGGAAAACGCAATACCAGATTGTTGAACAAAGTATTAAAGCAAAGTACAAATGCATCAGTTGGTGAAAAGATGAAGATTCTAACAACAATTGGAATTCTAAATGCAATAAATAGAAATATTAGAAACCTCCAGAAAAAAGGTAGAGATAGCACGAAAAGGAAATCAGATAGAGTTCATTGGGATGATTTACAATCGGCGTTTAAGAGTAGAATAAGGTCTGATTGTATCGTCAATCTAAAGTACAAAGATTTAAGCCAATGTCTTGACGATACAAAGTCCATGATAATCACCCGCTTAAAGAATTCTTTGAAGAAAGAGGGAAATTTAAAGGTTAACGTGATTTTCGACGGTAAATTCCCAGCCTTAGAAGCTGGTGAAATGATTAAGGCCAATAAATTCCTTGCCACTAACAATCAAATTATTCTCCAATCAACAAATCTTGACGATTGGTTTCAAGATTATGTGAAAGAAGACATTTTAGTTCAGGTGGAAGAGTTTAAGAGAAGTAAATCAGGCTGGTCGTTAATGAATGAATGAATGAATGAATGATGCGGGCGAGGTGACCCACCCTCGTGGGGCCCTACAGGCGCTCAGGCTTTAAGCCCATTGTGCCCATTCCCTTCCCACGACGCTAGCTAGCCCCCCATTCCAGTCCTCTTAAAGAAGCCTAGAATGTCGCCAGCCGGTAGCGCACTAATCTCCCCTGGATACAGCATAGCTGACCAGAGGGTTTGATGTCTGAGCCCGGCCAGAGCCGGGCACCGACCTATGACGTGTAGGGACGCTTCATCGTCCCTTCCACATTTGCGACAAGCGGTGCTATGTGCCAGCCCCAGCTTGTGCTTATGGTAATTCAAATGGTTTTGCCCAGTGAGCAACTGTACCATTGTCCTTACATCTTTCTTGGGCCAGTTAAGGATGGCACAGGCCAAGTCCCTCCTGCGGCGTTCGCCCAGGATGACTTTGGCCAACCTACATCCCTTCACTTGAGCCAGGCAGTTGTTGTGCTGACGCACTATCCAATTTTTGATCTCCAGCTTGGAGCAACAAGATGCCAAGCCCAGAATGGGTTTTGGGACAATCGGCCTGCCTGCTGCTCCTCTTTTTGCTAGTTGATCCGCTTTCTCGTTGCCCTTGATGACCAGGGACCCATATCAAGGCCACCCTGTTATTTTCTGCCAGTTAGTTCAGTGCCTTTTTGCACTCCCACACCACAATCGACGTGATTTCCGGTTTCCCAACTGCCTTTATCGCCGCTTGGCTATCCGAGCAAATGCTTATGCACCTGCCCCTTTTTTTCGCTTAGAAGCATTTCAGCGCAATGGAGAATGGCAAACACTTCCGTCTGGAAAACAGTTGGATACCTCCTTCTCCCACGCCTCCCTTTCTGGGATGCATATCCGGAAGAGTTTGTCGAAGCTGTACCTTCTTGTTATTTTATCCTGCCGCATCGACAGAGTTGGCAGATTAGCGATGTCTTTTGGGAGCCTAGTATGTCTAGGCCCCTGAGACCATTTACCGGCAGCCGCAAGCCGTCCAGCCATCTGTGCCGCCCCAGCAGTTATCGCTATGTGCAACGGCTCCTCACAGAGAATGAGGCCGACAGCCCTGAACATAAGCGTCTGCAGGCGGCCCAGCTTCGCCTGTATCGTCTTGAGCTGCACCCGTGGCCACTAAACCACGGCCGCGTAGAGTAGCCTTGGTTTTAGAACCGCTGAGTACAGCTAAGCCATCATTCTCGGCCACAGTCCCCAGGATCCCCCAAAGGCCCTTCTACATAACCAGAAGGTTGTGATGAACCTTCTATTTTGCGCTTCCAGATGCTCGGCCCAGTTCAGTTTTTTTATCCAATATTATTCCCAGATACCTCACCGACTGGGTTACCCGGAGACTCTTTCCGCAAAATAAGGGGCCCGTTATCGTTGCCCCCTTATATTTCCTCGTGAAGACCACAATCTCGGTCTTCTGCTTATATTTGTTGATCATGTTTTTATATTCCTTCCGGGCCTCTCTGTATCGGTCCCAGTCAGAAGCCAGTTTGGTCTTAAAGGCCCTATTGTACAGTTTTCTGGCCGCGGTCCGAAGGGCCTCCAGGTGTCTATTCCACCATTGAGCCCCTCGTCCAATGCCCACTGCACAAGTCGAGCAGTTGTTCTCGAACGATGTGATTAGAGCCCTTTGCAGAAAATCTGCAGCTACCTCCAGCTCATCAATCGTCCCATATTTTGTGGGAGAATCCACAAGTCTTCCCCGGAGTTCTTCTCTGAAGGAATCCCACTTTGTGTTTCTCGGGTTCCTCTTCAGCCGAACTTCCGGCTTCCTAAGGGCCAGCCAAAAGACGAGTTGCCTGTGATCTGAGAGTGATTCCTCTTCAGACACCTCCTTCTTGCTTCTTGTCTGGAAGGTAAGAGTATTACCTCGATTTAAGATCTCCAGATCCGTGCCCGCTACAAATTCCAGAAGATCCCGTCCTCTATCTTTGGTGTCTGTGCTACCCCACACCTCGTGGTGCGCGTTAACATCGTATTCTAAGAGCAGCGGGATCCCCCTGCTCTGTCATTGGAGGACCAGATCCTCCACTTCACGTGGTGGAGGTCCGGTTTCAGCATCCCCTGGGAAGTAGGCCGATACTATAAAAACCCCAAGCCTCTGTCCCGTTCTGCCCCTGAGCCTTGTCTTGATAACGACGAGGTCCCTGGAACACAAATTCGGCACCAAGAATGCATCTACGCCTTTGACCGCGATGCATGCTCTTGGTGCGTTTTCGAGAGGGCCCTTAAATAAGGTGCCACATCCCCCTAATCCTCTAATCTTCTCTATACAGGGGTATACCCAGGGTTCTTGGATTAGGGATATCCCTGTGCGCATTCAAATAATAAATTTGAGTGTAAATATAAATAGTTACACTCCATTACAAGTAGGATTCTCAACTTTCATTGAGTTGCCTAAGTACATACAAAACAAACATGCTGTTATAAATATTCAAAGCAATGACCAATACTGTTTTCTTTGGTCTGTAATGGCCGCTCTTCGTCCTGCAAAGTCTCATGTTTCAAGAACAATGTTTCAAACTAAATCCCAAGGTGTCAATTATTTATCCAAAAGTGGATCAAAGCATTGCAGAATGGAAAAAAAATTGAAAAACTACAACTACATTCACATATTTCTTCATATATTATTTTTTCATTGTGTAAAGTTTTTTTTTCACTATAAAAAATAATTTCTAGGGATACTAAATTAATTTGAAAAATAAAGCTTTAAAAAAAACCATGCTAATGTGTATTTTGAATAATGTTTCTAATTGTTTTCATAATTCTTGTTTCAGGTAAAAGTAGACGTATATAATAACGCCATTATATCTCTTATTAATGCAACTTCTTCAGAGAACCCTTATATAGTAATATAGCCTTCAAATGGTTATACTTATGTGAGACCTCTGCAAAACTTGAAATCAAAGAAATCAGACATGATTGTAAGTATTTCAAAAGTCTATAAACGAATTCCTTTATAGTTAAAGAGAACCACTTCAATTTTGCTCTAAGACTTTATATGTGGGCGTCCGAATGAAAAGGGCCCTTATGGTCGGTATGGAGTTATGTATAGGGCCATATAGCCGGATGAATTCCCGACATTTTAAGCCCAAGATAAACACTTTATGTCAAAAAACCTGTCTGTTTTAAAAATGTAGGCTTGTAGAGAACAAAACGGAACTTTTTTCTATTTGAAGTTTTTTCGTCCGATGAATATTTTTAATTCTAAAAATGAAAAAGTGAAAAAAAATTTTCCCCAAATTCAATTATGTTTTAAAACATAAATCGTGAAAACTCAGTCAAATATTATTGAAGCTGTTTGAAATTTGGTATACACACGCATTATACCCTAGCGAAGCCTACAAAATCAAATAAAATAATTAAAGCAGCATATTGTTTAATAATAATGAATTGCAAATTAAGAACGGTAGATAAGCACGTTTTTTTAGTTTGATTTAGATTGATTCAGTAAAAATTCACGCAAATATCCATTATGTCAGGAAGCAGGCGACGCCGTCTACGATTGCCTTTACCATATAGGCGAAAACCGGCCAGAGTACAGGCGAACGTTAAGAAGCTCATGGTGCAATCGTAGAGGGCGTCGCGTGCTTTCTTAAATAATGGATATTTCCGTCAATTTTTAAGGAATCGATCTAAAAATTTCCAAAAATCTTCCTTTAATAGTAAGGAACAAATGTCTCACTGAAAGTTCTTTCAACTCTGAAGTTCCCTCGATACTTTTCTTTGCCGAAACCAAAAAAACGTGCTTATCGAAAGTTTTCAATTTGCAATTAATTATTATTAAACAATATGCAGCTTTAATTATTTTTTCGATTTTGTAGGCTTCGCTAGGTTATACTGCGTGTGTATACCAAATTTCAAACAGTTTCAATAATATTTGGCTGAGTTCCCACGATTTATGTTTTAAAACATAATTGAACTTGGGGAAAATTTTTTGTTCACTTTTTCATTTTTAGTATTAAAAATATTCATCGGACGAGAAAACTTCAAATAGAAAAAAGTTCCGTTTTGTTCTTCTCTACAAGTCTCCATTTTTAAAAATTTAATTTTTTGAACTTTAAAATTTGGATATCACAAGACGCGTTCGTCCCGTTATTGCATCCAGGCCCTCAATTACACATACCGCAACCCACTATGCATTGTAAGAGGGACCTTATATTTATAAGCTTACTTAAAAATATTAAAAACGTAAAACGTTTTAAGTAAACTCAAAAAATATAAACATTCCATGTTTTTCGATACAATAATTTTTTTTTTTTATTTCGGAAATATTTTTATTGAAAAGTACGGGGAAAATACTACGAGAAACACTTAATGCGGATTTGTTTGAGTATAGTATTGTGGGACCAATGATTTAAAACGAATATAGACGTGTCAAAAAAACATCAAATGTTTGAGCCCCTGTATCTAGGCAACACGTAATTATTACCTCCCCTCCATTTGCATATTGAATGTAGTCCGATAGTACAACAATCTCACAAAGTTTCATCAAACTCGGAAAGATGAACATTTTTTGAGTGGTACACTTCGCAAGTTTTGCCCCATATACCTTTAATTAAAAAAAAAAAAAAAACTGCTCTTTGTTCATTAAACCTCTGATATTTGCACTACATTTTTGACCTCATATTTCTCCCTGAAAGAATTCAAGCTCAATAATACGACAAGGTATGCTCCACTTAAGGAAATCAAGCGTAGTCGTCCAGGCTAAGAAAATAATTGTTTACATTTGCATGGAATTTTTACCGCGGTGCAGAAGCTAGGTCGTAGTATAGCATTAACACAAAAGCTGCGCTTCGAGGACCGCTCGTTAGCATCGTTAGTGATGAAAAGATGCAGAGCTTTCAACAGTTGTGATATATAGACTATTGTATTGGACCCCTTCGTCCTCCTTATTCTCTCAATCTGCTTGAATTAAATCTCCAATATTGTGCAATAGAATCCCTAGCGAAAGCTTCGGATTGAAATTCATTCTGAACCAATCCGAAATTTTCGGAATCATGCCGGAATCAATCCAAACTTGTAATCCGAATGAAACCACATGAATCCGGTCAATCCGAATTAATCGGAATTAATCCGAACTTTCAATCCGAATAATTCTTGTCAATCCGAATGAATCCGAATTTATCAGAAATTTTCGGAATCATTCGGCTTGATTCGGATTGGAAAGGATTGAAAGTCGTTCGGATTGATTTCGGATTAATTAGGATTCATTGGATTGATTTCGGATTGGAAAGGATTGAAAGTCGTTCGGATTGATTTCGGATTACTTGGATTTCGGACTAATTAGGATTCATTGGATTGGTTTCGGATTCATTTGGATTGGAAATGATTAAAAGTAATTCGTATTCATTCGGATAAAATGAATGAACCACATGAATCCGGTCAATCCGAATTAATCAGAATTAATCCGAACTTTCAATACGAATAATTCTTGTCAATCCGAATGAATCCGAATTTATCAGAAATTTTCGGAATCATTCGGCTTGATTCGGATTGGAAAGGATTGAAAGTCGTTCGGATTGATTTCGGATTAATTAGGATTCATTGGATTGATTTCGGATTGGAAAGGATTGAAAGTCGTTCGGATTGATTTCGGATTACTTGGATTTTGGACTAATTAGGATTCATTGGATTGGTTTAGGATTCATTTGGATTGGAAATGATTAAAAGTAATTCGTATTCATTCGGATAGAATGAATGAACCACATGAATCCGGTCAATCCGAATTAATCAGAATTAATCCGAACTTTCAATCCGAATAATTCTTGTCAATCCGAATGAATCCGAATTTATCAGAAATTTTCGGAATCATTCGGCTTGATTCGGATTGGAAAGGATTGAAAGTCGTTCGGATTGATTTCGGATTAATTAGGATTCATTGGATTGATTTCGGATTGGAAAGGATTGAAAGTCGTTCGGATTGATTTCGGATTACTTGGATTTCGGACTAATTAGGATTCATTGGATTGGTTTCGGATTCATTTGGATTGGAAATGATTAAAAGTAATTCGTATTCATTCGGATAGGAAGGGGGGGGGGGGGGGTACTTTTTTCTAGAAAAAAATCTTCTGAAGGAAAAATGATTTCAGAAAGTTTAATTTTCGGACATAGCACTCTTAGGAAATGTCAACACCATATATGTATTTGAAACTACATTTAAGTTAGATGCGTTATGGTCCATGGCTGTGTCTATATATAGCTGCCTAGTATGTGGCTACTTACAACTCTAGGTGTAGACAGGATTGCTCTGCTGGGTATTGCGGTCTTGAACCTAGTCCAATATCGACTGCATAATTACGTAAGTTGGAAGTGAGTACTCTTCAATGTACATTCATTCGTGCTCGTGTAAAGTTTACGTAAAATACCGTCGTTCATATGCTTTGAGCAGAGAAACTGTAAACAGAACTAATTGAGGAATCCTTGCCGCAGGTTAATTAACCTCTTTACTAATTCCACTGATATTTGATTTAATTATATAATGACTTCCCACCTTATTTCCACCTTAAGTTTATTTAAATAAATTTCAAGTTCGACACATTGACTTCTAAATCTTCTTGTATTTGAAAAAAAAAAAATGTATAAAGTTTCATTTAACTTTCAAGGATTTTGAGAAATTGGAAGAATAAAAAAAAATGAATGGGTTTCAAGAATTACAAAAAATGTCGAGGGATTTTAAAATGAAAATGGTTTCGAGTTATTTAAAAAGATTTTAGGGCTAATTTCCCGGGACAGCAAAATATATCTAAAGATTTGCAAAAAATTTTGAATGATTTTTGGGATTTCAAGAAGTTTGAATAAATTTCAGAGAATTTTAAAAATTGTAAGAAATTTCATCAGTTTTCAGAAAATCGATGGATTTTCGTGGTTTCAAAAGGATTACAAAATATTTCAAGAATTTTTAGAAGACTTCAAGATGTTTTGAAAAATTTCCATTTATTTTCAGGTATCTTGAAATAATATTTCGAAATTCCCTAAAATCTTTTGAAATATCTTGTCATACTTACAAATTTATTCAAATCTTTTGTAATTTATTATTATTATTAATTTTTGACCATAAAAATGATTTATTTGATGTCTGGCATGTCGCTTAAAATGTAATAAACCTCCACTCACTTTTTCTAAAAATGCTACAGACAACCGTTTCATTTAGTCGCGCTTAACCTTCCTATCTGAATTTTCTAGCGGAAATAGATCGACAGCGTTTGATTGACGTTACGGAAATGAGGTTAAATAGTTCTGTTTGCGGGATGAGTAAATCACTCCCTGGACTGTCAACCGGACGATTCCCGAATTGAGTTTTAAAAGCCTCGAATATTCAATTTAAAGCTCATTCAAGCATTGAAAACTGTTTTTAAAAGCTGAAGCTGCTGTAAATGCTTAATTCCTCTTTCGAATATAAATATTGCCTCATCGTATGTATTATAACCTTTAGCTTATTTTACGGAAATATTTAATATCCAAAATCTTCTAATCTCTCCATATTATAAAAAGATCTCGTCGCCGCCGTTGTGTCAAGAATCCATCCCATGTGACATACGCCCTTCTTGACCCCCCTCGACCACGTGACCCCATGACGATACGCCCTTCTTGACTCCCCTCAACCACGTGACCACCTTGAAGAGACGCCCTTCTTGACTCTCTCGATCACGTGACCCCATGACGATACGCCCTTCTTGACCCTCTTGATCACGTGAGCGCCATTACGATACGCCCTTCTTGACCCCTCTCAACCACGTGACCATTATCAGACGCCCATCTTAACCCCCTCTATCACGTCACCCCATGACGATACGCCCTTCTTGACCCTCTTGATCACGTGAGCGCCATTACGATACGCCCTTATTGACCCCTCTCAAGCACGTGATCCCCATTAAGATACGCCCTTCTGGACACCCTTGACCACGTGACCGTCATTACGATATGCTCTTCTTGACCCCCTCGATCACGTGACCCCCATTACGATACGCCCTTCTTAACCTGCTTGACCCCATATGCCATACGTCCTTCTTGACCTCCTCGATCACGTGCTCCATGACGACACGCCCTTCTTGACCACGTGACCCCCATCGAGCATACGCCCTTCTTGATCCCCTTGACGACGTGACCGCAATAAAGATTCGCCCTTCTTGACCCTCTTGACCACATGAACATCATTGACCATACGCCCTTCTTGACCTCTTTGACTACGTGACCCCCATTACAATACGCCCTTCTTGACCCCATTGACCATACATCCTTCTTGACCCCATTGACCATACGTCCTTCTTGACCTCCTCGATCACGTGCCCCATAACGATACGCCCTTCTTGACCACGTGAACCCCTATCGACCATACGCCCTTCTTGACCTCCTTGATCACGTGACCCCCATTACGATACGCCCTTCTTGACCCCATTGACCATACGTCCATCTTGACCTCCTCGATCACGTGCCCCATAACGATAGGCCCTTCTTGACCACGTGACTCCCATCGACCATATATCAGGTATGAAAATATCAATATCATAAATATCGATATCGTTAAAATAATGTCGATATTTCAGATACATATTTCGATATCGATATTGCATCACCAATCTATTCTGATTCGCGTGATATTCACCAAAGAAATTTTTTTTGCGATATATCTCATAAACTATAAAATCTACATAAAAATTAATATCAGAAATCGATTTCTCATGGCCGAAAACATATAATATCAAAAAAGCATGACTTTTAAAGGTGTCTGTTAAAAAGCAAACCCAGAGCCCGTTTTGATTTTGACTGGACTATAACCGCCGACGTTCGGAGAGTCTTCGCACCGATGAACAAAGAAGGATTAACGGAGAACTGCGTGGCGTTCGCGTTGATCCGAGACTGGATGCCGGTTGGGTCCGCACGCCCGAATATATCTATGCGGCAGAATGCTTCGTTTACGGGCGAGAGTGGCGAAGCGCCGTCTATTGGTATTTGAAACGAAGCTGCCGGTCTACGTGACTAGATGTAGGCGTTCCCTTTCCCGTGCGTCTCACTGCCGCAAAGCCGCGTGAGTCTTACCCGTCACACGGGTTGCCTATGGGCAGGCATAGCTATGCTATACCGTTAAAAGAGGCTCAATTGTACATATAATACTTTAATTGATGATTTCTTGGAAATAAAGTAGAACAAACTTAAACTTAGATCTTTAAAATGATACTAATCCGAAATGAGATTTCATTTAAGGGGGTCCTCTACTCTCGAGGCCTGAAATTGAGCGGTTTTTTTTAGGAATAAATTGCGAAGGATCTACTGAATAGATTAAATTTTTTTTTTTATTTCGAAGATATATGTTTTGAATTTTAAATTTTAATTTTGAAGACGAAAAAAAAAACTCTCGCGAC
>JAUESH010008598.1:0-16659 GCA_032275165.1 Synergus magnus
ATTCGATGCGATTCTGCAGCAGTTTTCTTCAAGTGATAACAAAAAACCAGTGCTGTCCGCAAATCGTAGTTCGTAGGTACAAAACTCGACATGTTGATGCTTGTAGTAAATACACTGGTATATCGAACTTGGGTTGTTATCTACTGAAAATCTTTCTCAGCTGTTAGAGGGAGAAGAGGGCGCTGCAGAAGCGGTCATACGGTCCCTAAACTGATAGCAAGCACCATCTATAAGGAAATTCCGGTTTCATACTTCTAGACCTGGTACCTAAGCTAATAAAATTCTGCGTCTAATAAGCCAAAGGGGAAGTTAAAAGCTCTATTTTATAAAAAGATATTGCCAAAAAAACCTCAAATTTCGATGTTTACAAAAATGTTAATAACTCCGAAAATATTAACTATTTTTAAAAGTGCTTGGTCTCATTTTAAAGATAAATTTTCATAGTTTTTGTGTGCACTATTCAGATATCTTTATTTACAAGAATTCTTCATTTGAAAATTTACGAGATTTTCCCTACAAGTTTGAGCCTATGGCAGAAGCTAGGAAAATAATTTTCGGATTTATTAACATTTTCGAAAACATCGAAATTTGAGGTTTTTTGACAATATATTTTTATAAAATACAGATTTTAACTTCCCCTTTGGCTTCTTAGACGCAGAATTTTATTAGTTTTCGTACTCTATATTGGAAAAAAGTTTTTCAATTAAATATTATAAAAATTAGAGAACTTTAAGCAACTGCTAAAAAACAGGCGTACTGACAATTTCCGACGGTAGTGTAATTCAGTCATTACAGTACATATTGTCGTTAAAAAAGACGAAAAGGTGAATCTCCAATTCGAGGCAATAAAATTTTAATTAAGAATTTGGGAGACTTTCAAAGAAATTCAAAAGAATTGAAAATAAGTCAAAAGAATCTAAAAGAATTCTAAACAAACTGACTGAAATTTAAACAAATCAATGCGAAATCTATAGAATTAAATAGAGAATTAAAACAGAATTTTAAAAAAATGTTAGGAGAATTCAGAAGAATTAAAAAAGAATTCAAGGTGAATTGAAAAGAATTCAAAACCATTCGATATCAAAATGAATTCGATAAATTTCAAACGATTTTAAAAGATTTATTTTGAAAGTAACAAGATTTCAAGATATTTTGAATGATATTAAAGAATTTCAAGGGATTTTAAAGAGACTTTAAAGGATTTCATGAGATTTAAACTGATTTAAAAATATTTTTAAGATTTTAAAAAATGTCAAGAAATTTGGAGGAATTTGAAGGAATTTAAAAGAGTTTCAGGATTTTTATAAGATTTCAAGACATTTTTAATGATTTTAACGAATTTCAAGAGACTTAAAGTGATTTTAAGAAATTTAAAGAATTTTAAGCGATTTGAAACGATTAAAAAAGATTTTAAGTGATTTAAAAGAATTTGAAAGGATTTTTAAAGATTAAGAAAAATTTCAAGCAATTTAAAATTATTTTAGAAGATTTAAAGAATTTTCAGTGATTTCGATAAGACTTTAAAGGATTTCAACTGATTTTAAAGAATTTAAAAATAT
This sequence comes from Synergus magnus, assembly GCA_032275165.1. Lineage (NCBI taxonomy): Eukaryota > Metazoa > Arthropoda > Insecta > Hymenoptera > Cynipidae > Synergus > Synergus magnus. Next base: position 1,560 of record JAUESH010008598.1, read on the forward strand.
TTTAAGGGATATTAAGAGATTTAAAAAGAATTGAGAAGAGTTAAAGCGATTTTCAAGAAGTTTCACACAAATTCAAATATTTTAAGACATTTTGAGTGATTTTAAGGAATATCAAAGAATTGAAAGATATTTAAAGTGGTTTTAAAAGATTTTAAGACATTTTTCACGATCTCAAAGAATTTCCAGCGGTTTAAAGCACTTTAAAAAAATGTCGAAGAGACTGAAGGATTTCAAAAAATGTTACGTAATTTCAGAGAATTTCAAGAGATTTTGAGAGTTTAAATAATATAAAATAATTTAAAGGGATTTCAAATATTTCAAGAGATTTTAAGTGATTTTAAAGAGTTTCAAGGAATTTGAAAAGATTTGCAGCAACTTTAGCAGGGTTTCCAGTGAAGACACGTGATAAAATTACCGTAAATTTCCCGTACATTTCCCACACATTTTCAAAATTCCCGTACATATTATATCGGACCAAAAAATTGCTCTATGATATGTTCCAATAAAAATGATTGGGTTGAAGTTTCAGACGTCTAGTCTGACGATTTTTTTACATTTATTGGAATACAAATATCAAAAAAAAGTTTCTAAAGTTCCCAAACCCGAAAATTTTTATTTATTTACCTGCAGAAATTTACTCGGCGTTGCCCAGGATTTTAAGAGATTTCATAGAATTTAAAGGAATTTTAAAGAGACTTTAAAGAATTGCAAGATATTTTAGATGATTTTAAGGAATTTCAAGAGATTTGATAAGATTTCAAAAATTATGTAAGGATTTTAAAAGATTTATAGTGATTTGAAGGAATTTCAAGTGATAAAAAGACTTCAAAGGATGAAAAAAATATCAAGGGAAGCTAAAACATTTTGATTGATTTTCGGGTTTAAAGGGATTTTTAAACGAGTTGAAATGAGTTATCGAAAGATTTTTTCAGAGATTTCAAGATATTTTAACAGATTTTAATGAGTTTGAAGGAATTTGAAGAGATTTCAAGAGATTTTAATGAACCCCAAGGTATTTTAAAATATTTTAAACGATTGTATGACATTTGCAGAAAATTTAAAACATTTAAGGGATTTCATTTAATTTCCTCCACATTAGAATCAAATCCTTCAAATTTCTTAAAATCACTTAAAATGTCTTGAAATCTCTTGAAAGTCCTTGAACTCTCTTGAATTCTTTAGAAATCCATTGAAATCCCTTACATGTACTTGACATCTCCTGAAATCTCTTAAAATCCCTTGAAATTTCTTAGTCACTTAAAATCTGATGAAAACCTTTAAGATGTTTTGAAATCTTGTGAAATTTATAGAAATCTCTGGAACATTTTTTTCATAACTCCTTCAAACTCTTTTAAAAATCTTTTTAGGTTCCTTAAAATAAAATGAAATTCCTTAAAGTCATTTGAAATATCCGGAAAAATCGCGAGCAACACTGGGTAAATTTTTCTTAGTAAATAAATAAAAATAAAATGTTTTTGGGAACTTTTTTTTATATTCTTAACCCAATAAAAGTAAAAAAAAAAAAAAAAGTTCGTCAGACTAGACGTCGAAAACTTCAACCTAAACAATATTTTAAAATTAATAAATATACAAAAACTACTGTCTACATAATGAAATCAGTCAAGGGAAATAAAAAATTCCCGCATCAAAAAAAAAAATCCCGTACATTTCCCGAACTAATAAAATTCCCGTAAAGAGACAATTGGTTTTGAATGGGAAGTTTGTGGCCTGTTATTGTAATTTTATTATTATTTAAACTTTGCGTTTCAATGTGGCCCATGTTATGTGAAGAACAGACCTGCATACAAATTAAAGACTTTTATCTGATTATACAATATTTTTCAAGTCATTGCAAATGCTTACATAGTACTAACCAGTCCTGGTGCTTTAAAAGTGCGTAAATTCCTAAATTCTCTTGCCCACTTAATTTTTTCGTAGGCTATACATTCTTTTCTAATTGTACTTTGTAATAATATCAGATATACTTTTATCAAACTTCTTTTTTAACAAATTTTCGCTTAATATTGAATACGTGTAGCTTACGAAGACATTAAGTGGCTCATGCTATCCAGTATGCCCATCTCGCCCCACTCTACCCTAGTTTAATGAGTGAGTATTTGAATGAACACAAGTGTTAGAAACTTCAATTTAAGATCCGAAGTAAACTTCAAATTACATATAATCTTATGTAATAAATTAGAATATAGAAAAATTATTTTTCTTCGATTAGAAAAGCATCACCTTGACCCATTTTAACACGAAACCTTAATATAATCAAAGATCAGAGTCCAAGTAGGTAAAATTCCTAACTGGAAATATGTGTGGTAACCAATGAACATAACCGAAAATTTCTACATATAGATTGAAACTGATTCATAATTTACGTACGCATTAAGCTGTTTTAAGTATAGTCGAACTTTCTTCAAAGACTTAGTTAGTAGTCAGCAGCAAAAGTGAACGCTTGCGTGAGGTGTCTAATTTTAAGTTTGATTTAATGAATAATTAATTAGTTTCTTCGAAATTTGGGAAAAATTTCATTAAAACAAAATGGATATTATAGAAACGTTCAATTATTACTATTACGAGCAAGCAGGTGAGTTAAATATGAAAAAATTATTATACAATCTACAAATAACCCTTTTCTAACAATATCATTTTTGCATAACAGAAAAATTACAAGATACGTTCTAAAGAAAGAAATTAATAAATTATTTAATATCACGAAAGGCAAACAATTAAAAAGATTTACAACTTAATTTAGTGTTTTTATATAGTCATTTAAATATGTAGAAACTTATTGTTAATGTTTAAATTATCTATTTGTATAATTATTTACTTAAACATTTCTACTGTACCTCATTTAAAGAAGAAAAAGTAAATGAGGATGAATGAAAAAATATAGCTGGTTTTTATATTCGCGAGTTGTGTATTCGCTGATTAATCATAATGTAAAAAATAGTTGACACTCCAGTGTCACTATAGAGAAAATTAAATTAGAATCGTCACTAAATTAAATTCTTTATGATAAAACTACGGCATGAATTACTTAAAATTTATAATTTTATTTTATATTTTATAAGTTTGAAATAATAAAAGTTATGAAACAAAATTAATAGTAAGTTTATTCTTGTAAACAAATGGAATTTAATATTATAAAAAGGGCGTCAATAATTATTTTCTTAACCGTATGTTTCAATATGAATATCTCTATAAAAATTCGCCCCAAACAATTAAAAATTGAATTTTTTTCTCTTTAAAAATGATAAAAAAAGAGATAAATGAAAACGTAAAAAATATTTAAATACGCAACATGAGATATTAGAGAAGGTCTTCATTTTCAGATCCACGTGTAACGGATTGGCCTCTGATGGGAAGTTTATGGCCCACTTTTCTAATACTAGTCAGCTATGTATATTTTGTGTTCCAATGTGGTCCACGTTACATGAAGAATAAGAACGCATATGATTTAAGGACATTTATCAAATGCTACAATATATTTCAAATTGTAACCAATGCTTATATAGTAAAAGAAATTTTAGCAGTTTATCCAGACGCCACCTTTTTGCGATGTGTACCAGCCGATTATTCAATGAATCCCAATGCTTTAAGAGTATGTCTATTTTTTTTTCAAAAAACTAATTCAAGTTACAAAAAAGTGAAGCTAATTAAAAAAATTATATTGAAATATAATTTATAATTTACAGATAGCAAGAGCGTGTTATTTGGTAACATTATTGAAAGTGGTGGACCTAATCGAAACTGGAATTTTTGTACTCCGGAAAAAACAAAATCAAATTTCATTTTTACATATCTATCATCACATAACTACAGTGTTAGTTGGTCTGATCTCCATAAGATATATTGCTTCAGGAATGGCAGTGTTTTTTCCTGCAATAAATTGCTCAGTTCATGTCATAATGTACACTTACTACCTTCTGAGCAGCATAGAAGGAGTTAGCAAAATAGTTTACCCCTTTAAAAAATACATAACTATTATACAAATGGTAAGTAATAATTCAAGTTATAATTTTATTTTAAAACTTTATCATTAAAAGCCCAATCTCTAATTTTTTCTATTGTTCCAGGTTCAATTTGTCTTTTTAATTTGTCATGCCGTAGTCGCTCTTTTGCCATCTTGCCCAGTACCAAAATTTCCAGCAATTGCAATTATCCCCAATGTAATTTGCAACTTTACATTATTTTATAACTTTTATAAGAAAGCTTACATGCAATCAAAGAATAGAAAAGAATAAGCATTTTGTAATATACATTGCATCAAATCATAATTTTTAATTTGCATCTTGCCTAAAAATTATTTAATAAGTTTAGCATGCAGCAAAAAATCTTCTGTACAAAATTATTAATTGAGATAATAAATAAGTTCCTATAAAGGAAAAGCTTTTCTAAAATTTGTTGTATTCAATATTAAAACTATTTCATCTTTAAATAAATCAGACTTAAATCTTCAGAGTTTTTTTAGCTCGAGCAAAATAATGTAATTTAAAAATTAATTAAATTAATAAATGTAAATAAATTCAATAAATAAAAATATTAAATAAAATGTAATAAATTAACGTATAAATAAATAGTTAAATAAATTCTAGCCTCGTTTAAGAAGTTGCGTCTGTTTTGATGATTAAAAAAATTATTCTGATAGAAATGAACCAAACAATTTATTTAATTCAAATAAATAATTATTGTAACTTTAAAAAACTGTTTTCTGTAGATAAATAATTCGAGAGACTCTTCTCTTAATTCATTGCATTCATACATTGTATTCATTCATTGCAAACGCATGTTGTTTAAGAATAGACAATCTCATGTATACGCAAATGAGTTTAATTTGTAACAAAAGTAAGGATAGTTAACATGTGAGCGAAGGAATTTATTAATGTGAAATTGACAAATTTATTTAAAACTGTTAATATTTTTTTAAGAACCGAACGGAAATGGTGGAATTTGAACATTACAAGTCCATTCAATCAACATAAAAGTTTTCCAATTCATCATCCATAATTAATTCCCTGAATAAATCTATCTATTTGTAATCCCAGGAAAAAGTGTCGCTGAGAACATTCGAAAAATGATTTCATTCACATAAGTTTTTAAAGCACGAATTTTTTTTGTAATTTTTAATAGTATTCGGATTACAATAAAAAATTTTTTAACGAATTAGTTATAAAGTTTCCTTCATTTAGTTATTTCCTGATATGCAGAAATCAGTCATCACAGTATCTACTGTCATTAAAAAAAGTGAATAGGTGCATTTTTGTATAAAAATAGGTGAGAAATGGGTGACAAACATTGAAAGAAACTTAAACCAGCAAAACGGAAATATTAGAAAATTTGACTAGAATGAAAAAAAATTTGACCTTCAATCCAGGTCAATACAATTTAAATTAAGAATACAAATTGAAGTTTAAAATTTTCCTTAATGTCAAAAATATATATTTTATCTTAAAATTTCTTAGAAAACCATAAAAAAGTTCAACAAATTCTTCTCAAAAAGATAATATTTCGAATATGAATTTCAAAGGAATTTAACAGAATTCAAAAGAATGAAAAAAATATTTCAATTTCTTAAAATAATGGAAGGTGATTTGAAAGGAATTGAAGAGAAATTTAAGAAAATTTTTGACGACTTCAGGAGAATTCAAAAAGAATGCAGGATGAATTGAAAAGAATTTCAAGGAATTCTGTAGAGATTTAAAAGGATTTCATGAGATTTTAACTCATTTTAAGGAATTTCAGGGGATATCAAGTGATTTCAAGGAATTCCAAGGAATTTTTAATAATTTGTCTATTGCGGAAAAATTGGCGAAAGTCATACTCGCGAATTTTGAGGTTATGTAAAAAATAATGTGAATTATTGTTTTCTCTCACCAGTTTCAAACATTGTTCCTTGGTTCTTTCAGAGAAAATCTTATCAGAGCAAAGAATCTAAAGTTCACACATTTTTTAACGAATTCTAGGCTGAAAATTTATTTTTAAAAAACCCCAAATTATCGAAACATAACGCACGGCACTGCTGCAAAAACCCCCCAGACACTAAAAAATATGTTGAAAACTCACGCGACATTCGAAGTTTATCATTCAACTCCGAAATCTTTCTAATTTTTTCTAGGAATAATCGAATATTCTGATCGTACACAAACATATAACCGAGTCGAAGATTCTCAGAATCTATGCATCATCAATTCAACATGGCAGACAATAATTTTGTAAAAATAATGAAGAGACTGCATTAATATAAACGTAGACACGAAAATTTAACATAATTTTAGTGAAAAATCCCATAAAAATGTTAGTTTTTCCACACAAAAGACGACGATTGTTAACTGAATCCCAATTCCGTTTGATTCCGTTAGAACAAAGAAACAACCCGGCAGACGTGGAATAAACCGCCAAAAGATGTTGCGACGGTCAAGCGAGAGACCAATTTGAATTTTCATATTGATGGTATTTAAATTTCACGTATTATACTGGCGTAATAATAACTTTTTAAACAATAAAACTTTATTTATATAACTTTCACTACAGATATATGATGCTTAATATATCTTCAAAATACTATAATTTTAAAAAAGTGTAAAAGTTCTGACTAGTGTATTAGATGCCGCCATGATGCCTCGCTCAATCGTTCATTGGAGGATAAGATGCGCAAAGCATTATGGGAAAATATAAATCTGTTCTATATGCGAATAACAGTCAGTTTAGCATCTCTTCGTTTATATTCTAAAAACGGAAAAATAAAATAGCCATACCTTTGAATATTTATTAGAATTATTATTAGTAATTTTTTTTATTAATAATTTTATTTCATTATTATTAGTAATTTTAAAGTATTTCAATTAATAATACCTATATTAAAATTTACAAAATAAGATGAACATTTTTTTGAAACGCTTTAAATTCAGAAATTCATCAATTTTCACGCCTAATATAATACATAAAATTTTTCAAAAAATATTTATTTACATAAATACATATTTAAAAAATAAAAAATGTACATCGACTGGAATAACAAATAAATCCAGAAAGTTCATTTTGGAATCAAATTCTTACAATTTCTTCATCATTTTAGAGCTAAATAAAAAATAAATACATCAAATTTTAAAAATCATAGTACTTTCAGTCGTTATCAAACTTAAAGAATTCCTAGTGCGTAATAACAAAATTTTCAGCAATAGCTAAATTGATAAGAAAATTTTCTACAGCCGGAGCTAAATTTTTTGCTTTGATTGTTCGAGTACTTATAATTTTTCTTTTTTCAGGCGCATCAACCTTGGCAATAGTTGTAAGTTGACTCAAGAGATCCTGAGTTTTATCCGCAATTTCACTTATTATTTGTGCTTCAGAGTATGATTGATTTTCAGAAAGTTGCACTAAAAAAAGCGCAATTTCCTTGTGGGTTTTTGTCATCGTCAGACTTTCTGAAATATAATAAAAGAAAGTAATATTAATTTTAGACCGTAATATTAGTTTTGAAATAATGCAACTTTAAACATCTCTACTCTAAATTTATTCCATTTTAACATATTTACCTTTTGCATGATTAGCGACAGTAATTTCTCTCGCTGGAATATTTACAAGCAAATCATACAATTCCGTTCTTGATGAAATTGAACTATCCCTACATCCCATCACATAATACTGATGACTCTATAAAAAAATAATATGAGAAGTTTTGGAAATTTCTAGTATAGAACAAAATATCTCTTGTTTCTCATAATAATTTTTGTGTATACATACTTTCAACTCCATAAGTTCATCTTGTAATAAATCAACCCAAGGGCGAAGGTAAGTCGAAACGTGATGATGAGTCATTAAAGCTGGAAAACTTTGAATCCATTTCAATAATTGTTCTACGCTGTGATGATAGACAACAATTCTCTTTTTCAATAGAAGTGCTGTGTAAATAAGGATTGTCTCCAGTTCAAATGTCTTAATCAGTTCTTTGACATTGGTATTCGATCCCGAAAAGTGACTATTAAAATCGTCAGAAAAAAAGCTTCCGTTTTCTGCGAAAGTGCAGGAACCTTGGGTGTAAACTGCCAAGTAAATCTTGAAGAGTTCTACAGGACTTCCTGTCTTGCAATAACTTTTGCTGAGAACTCGAGAGAAAACTTCATACTTTTGAGGATGAAACTCTTTGCTGAAGATAACAACTGCAACTTGCTTTACCTGCAAAAAAAAAAATGAAATATAGAAAATTGAAATTTTGGTTTATGTATTTATTCGCTTGACTATCACTTGCTATCACAAACCTTAGGCAACCTATTAGACTCAAATAGATCATTACAATAAATATAAAACCATTCGTTGTGATGTTTTGAAAAAACGAAAGACTGGCCATTGCTTTTTTCTGATTGTGAATTGCATTTCCTTATGACGAGTGTCTTTTGAGATTCAGTTACTGCCGGATAAGCCCATGTCCATAAATTATCTCCATTGCAGTCTTTTTCTGTTTTAATCAGATACAAAGGAAAGATAAATTCATATTTTTTGTCAATAAAATTACAGATTTAAAATATACTTATATCCTTTCAATAATTATTTATTATGTTCGATCAAGAAATTTGTTTGGTAATTTCAATGTGTCTTTATAAAAACTAACAATTGATAGAATTTTATAAATCAGTTTTATAATTAAAATACATCAATTTCTCACATAGAAAAATTAAATTAGAAATAAATATGTAATATGAAATTTCTCACATTTCTCAATTTCTGTCACTATTTTAGGTTAGGTATATGATGCATTCACGCAAAAGGTATTTGCAAATATTTTACATTGAAATAAAAAATTGCTTGTATTAAAAATTGAATTGAAATTTTTTTTATAAAATTAAACACACCAATATCTTAAATTCAAATGAAAAATAAATGAAACATACGAAACCAAAACAAAACCCTATTTTTTGATTTTGTCTTTCAAACCGGAAACTTAACCTGATTAAATAAAATAAAAACCTTACGGTATTGGTTTAGAATAATAGTTTATAATATTTTAATGAAAACTACTTATATTTCACCAAATTATTAAATAGTTTAAATATTTAAACAAACCTAATAATCCACAAGAGACCAACTGGACTAGAGGCGCCATTTTGAATTCACGTTATTTTTGATTAAGTCTCATTCACATTGCCTGTCAATCTCACACCAAAAATACAAAAAACTATCAAATTTAAGACATTTCTTATAAAAATTACTGCATTTACATCAATTTTATAAATAAGCATTTCCAAATTCTGCAGCAAAGCTTTCAAAAATTTATTCACATTAGCTGACATTAGAACTTTATTTTGAACATAACGAACATAACCTTACGACTTGTGAAGTGGTCATAAAACTAATTTTCAAGAAGGAATAATACTATTATTTGTTTATTTGTCAATAGCTATAAAAAAATAATTTTAGCTATAAATAAAATGAGAACATGATAGAGGAAAAATTCGTAGTTTTTTTTTTTGAGTCGAAGTAGATTGATTTGACTAGCAAGTACAGGACGGGTAGCCATTTTTAGGATTTTTAGTAGCTGCCTTTCATCCGGTCCACGCGGGTTCTCGCCGACGGTGACGTTCCTAGAACGAGAATAAATTTCGGAAATTCTGACTTTTATGGTGCAGTTTTTACGGTACCCAGTGGTGTTAATGCTGAAAAAGTGATTCCACTGTTTCGTTGCAATGGCTAGATATGCCCAGAGACCTGAAAACGCCCTGAAAAGGGCAAATGGTAAGTCCAACCTTGTGAACCACATGACAATAATACAACATGGCTGATAACACTTTTTTACAAGATAGCCCGACCCATTTACTCTTCCGAAATTATACAAGGTCCAACACTTACCCAAAATTGAATATTTTCAATCAAATGTACCCCTCAAAATGATTTTTTGATCAACCTAACCTATTTTATTTCTGACGATTTTTTGCTTCCTGATTGCATTATAATTGTAAGACCTGTAAAGCATATGCCACATAGAAGTCATAAAGATGTATGCCTACCTTTTATATATATCTCTTATATGGGAATAGTAATTTTATTGAAACATATATCATTTTTTTCTACTCAATTATGTTTTTTTTTATTGATTAGCTTCATTTTTAGTTGCTTTTATTTTATGAGACCGAAGACTGAGACTGTGATAAGCATGTTCATTGTTTATAATAAATGATTGTTAATATGCTGGAAGTGGCATATTTCATCTCGAAATGCTATAGACCTGAGAGATTATGGAAATATACATTAGGTGTACAAAGTATAAACATTTCCATATACGATTTTAATTTTTACGAGAAATTAATACTAACATTCTAAAGCATTAGGATAAATTACGTACACATTATTTTCCTGGTTAGATTAGATATAATTGTGAGTGAGAAAAACAACATTTTGAGACTCAGCATTATGATTTCAGTTTTAACAATTTATCCCTGTTTCCAGAATTCATTGAAGTTGGCAAACCTGCCAGGGCTTTAGATACTCTACAAGAAGTCTTCCGCAACAAAAAATGGACATACAGCTGGTCCGAGTCGGTCCTCGAACCGATTATGTTCAAATACTTGGACCTCTGCGTGGAACTGAAAAAGTCCCACATAGCCAAAGAGGGTCTTTTCCAGTATCGTAATATGTTCCAATCTGTCAACGTTGGCAGTTTAGAGAACGTGATACGCGGCTACTTACGTATGGCAGAAGAAAAAACAGATGCTGCCAGGAAACAAAGTCAGCAAGCAGTGATTGACATCGATGATCTCGACAATCTAGCAACTCCCGAAAGTATTTTACTATCCGCCGTAAGCGGCGAAGATGCTCAGGATAGAAGCGATCGCACCATCTTAACTCCTTGGGTTAAATTTCTCTGGGAATCCTATTGCCAATGCTTAGAATTGCTCAGGACCAATGCTCATGTGGAAACCCTCTACCATGACATTGCACGCATGGCTTTCCAATTCTGTCTCGAGTACAACCGCAAGACTGAATTCCGCAAACTTTGTGAAAAACTTCGCAAGCACTTGGAAGACATCTGTAAGCTTCCGCAACTGGTCTCCAATGTTTCCATCAACAAAGCAGAAACTCAACAACTCAATCTCGAGACTCGTCTAAACCAACTCGACTCTGCGATCCAAATGGAACTTTGGCAAGAAGCCTACAAGGCCATTGAGGATATCCACGGACTTATGAACCTCTCCAAGAAGATGCCAGTCCCAAAAACTATGGCCAACTACTATCAAAAACTTGCCATGGTTTTCTGGAAAGCCGGAAACTACCTATTCCACGCTGCAGCTTTATTAAAATTATTGCAATTGTCTCGTGAAATGAAGAAAAATATGTCACCTGAAGAACAACAACGTTTGGCGAACAGAGTTCTCCTCGCCACTTTATCAATTCCGTTGCCCTCGGCGCATCCTGAGTTCGATCGATTCATTGAAACTGACAAGAGTCCTCAGGAAAAAGCTCAGAAACTTGCAGTTCTTTTGGGACTTACACAACCTCCAACTAGAGTTTCTTTATTAAAGGACATTTGTCGTTTGAACGTCCTCAACCTCGTCTCCCCACAACTCCAGAATCTCCACTCCTGGTTAGAGGTTGAGTTTCATCCCCTGGATCTATGCAGTAGAGTCGATACGGTCATCCAGACTCTCCAGGTTGATGAAACGAGCCCCTTAGCTCAGTATGTTACAGCTCTTCAGGATGTGACCCTCGTTCGTCTCGTGCATCAAGTCTCGCAAGTCTATCAGACGATCCAGCTTGCTCGTCTGATCGAACTTGCGAAGTTCACGACCGATTTCCATCTGGAACGTCTTCTCGTAGACTGTGTAAGGTACAACGACATGCAGATTCGAATCGACCATAAGAAAAATTGTATCCATTTCGGAGTGGATCTTTCCGAGGCGCAGAGAGAAGACCACCCCGATGGTCCTGTTCTCCAAGCCATGCCTTCGGAGCAAATTCGTTGTCAGTTGGTGAACATGGCCAAGGTTCTCCATCGTTCAATCAACGTGATAAATCCGAATAAGAAGAAATTGGAACGTGAAAAGTTAAGAAATGCAATGGTGAACCATTATCACGAGACGAAGGCGAAGGAGCACCAGAGAATCTTGGGAAGACACAAGATAATTGAGGAGAGAAAGGAGTACATTGAGCACATCAACACAGTGCGAGAGGAAGAAGAAATGCGTCGCCAGGAAGAACTACAGAGACAAGTAATGCTTGCGGAGCAGAAACGACTCGAGCAGGAAAGAGAAGAGAGGGAGAGAAAGCGCCACCAGAGTGAGATTCAGCAAATCAAAGACCGTCATTTAAAAGAGAAGATGCAGCAGATATCGCAGACGAGTCACGGACAGAAGGTGCTTAAAAGACTTGACGAAGATGAGATCAAGAAGCTTGATGCTGAGCAAATTGCTGCTCGCGAAGCTGAGGAACTCCAGAAGGAAAGAAGGGAAATGCAGCAAAAACTCAAATCTCAGGAGAAGAAGGTTGACTATTTGGAGCGTGCAAAGAGAATTGAGGAGATTCCGCTTTTGGAAAAGGTCATGGAGGAGAAGATGGAATTAGCCAAGCAGAGGTGGGAGCAGCAGGAACAGGAGAGAATTCAAGCAGCAATTGAGGAACGTCAACAGGCTGTGGCGACTAGAGAACGTATGGCTAGGATGAAGGAAGATCATGATATTTTCTTAGATAGAATTCTTGCTGAGAGAAAAAATATCTATTTGGAGAAGTTGAGGGTCTTTGAGAAGAAATTGAATGAGGCGAGGGCTAAGAGATTGTTGGAGAGGAAAATTCAAAGGAAAGCTGAGAGGAAGGCTAATTGGGAGAGAGAACGACAGGAAGCTGTGGAGAGGAAACGTTTGGAGGAGTTGAGAATTAGACAAGAGGAGGAGAGAAAGAGATTGGAGGAAGAGAGAGCAATAAGGGAAGAAGAAGAAAGGAAGAAACGGGAGGAAAGAGAGGCGAAAGAAGCAGAACACCAAGCTAAGTTGGATCAAATGGCGGAGGTGACTAGGGCTAGGAATGAAGAAATTGAGCGGAAATTGGAAGAGCAGAGGCAGAAGGATAGGGAGAGTATGAGAGAGAAACCGGATCTTTGGAGACGAGGTGGAGAAAGACCTGAAAGAGGTGGAGAAAGAATTGAGAGAATTGAAAGGGGTGGTGATAGAACTGAAAGAGAAAGGGGCTTGGATAGAGGAGAGCGAGGAACAGAGAGAGATAGATTCAGCAGAGATGGCCCTCCCAGATCAGGTAAATATGCCTTACAAATATACTTTCGTTTTTGGAAATCAGGATCATGTGACGAATTATATTCTGAAATTTTATTCAATAAACGTACAAATATGAGCCAAGAATGTTTCTGAATGAAATGTCAATTATTTAATTAATAATAGAATAGGTTATAAAATTCTCTTATAAATTTACATTAATGTGTCTAATTTCCCGCTTTGTTTTATTTTTTCTTGCAGCAGATACTGGATCCTCTTGGCGATCAGCAAGAGCTGCTGCTGCTGCTGATGCGCCTAAAGACGATTGGAAACGAAATGACTCTGACGATAATCGATTCAGAAGTCGTCGTGAAATACCTGCAAAAGAAAACGATGATGATGGGTACGAATTTTGAATTTTTTGTAGATTTTCCAGCTAGTTGAATATTTCTAAGTACAGAATATTTATAGATGGAGGATTAAATTATTGATTAACAAAATTGAATCTTTCAGTCCCAAACGTGAGGTTCCTGTAGACGACGACGCTGATAGAAGAAAAAAGGTCGACTCCGCTCGTGAAGATACAGAAAAACGCTTCCAAAGAAGAGACCTCAGCAAATTAGTAAGTCTTTTAAGTTTCTTTCAGATAATTATTTGTAGTAGATGGCATCAATGCAAAAAATTTAATTATTTTTTAATTTCAATTTCTAGGCTTCTGGTGTTGGTGGTGGAGGATCATGGCGTGATAATATAGGAGGACCAGGTCGTGATCTACCTCCTCGACGCGGAATGGATGATCGCGATAATCGGGATTTACGGGATTCTCGGGATGAACGTCCAAGAATGGGTGAAAGACGTCCATTCAGAAATGAAGAACCATCTCGTGGAAGTGCTGGAGGTGGAGGAATGAGCAGCTGGAGGTCTGCTAGAGCAGCTGAGGCACCGAAAGATAACCCTAGAGATATCAAACGTGAGGAGAGGTAGGTTTTCTTCACTAATTTGAAAAATATCAAGATTTATACACATTATTAACAAATTTATATGCTACAATAATTGTTATTAAAACGTTTTAGTAAAAAAAAAAAACTAGGTGTTAATCTAACTTCTTTTTGCAGGCAAGATGGTGCAGATCGTGTAGAAGAAAAGCAACCAATTCGTGAGGAAAGGAAAGAAAACCGCGCTCCAGAAGAAGATGGCTGGTCCAAAGTAGGTCGTCGTTAATATCTGCATCAAATTAATAAACAATCGACGACTATTATTCAACTGGAAGAACTAAATAGAATTTCTTCTGAAATCAAAAGTCGCATCCATCTGAGCAATTTCACGTTCAATGAACAAAGGATTGACTTCGTTCAAGTTTTCAATACTTTTGGTACGTTTTGCAAGCTTTTACCTCCTTTTTTCATAACTTGAAGAAACTGCCATTTTATGGAATAATTTTCATTTTTATACTTGATGAAGACATACTTATGTGTTTCATAAGAAATTGAAAACTTGACTCTCAGAATTTGATCATTTAACGTGGAGTAGCTTCTTAATCTTGTAAGTCATCTTATTTTTTTCAATAGTATAATGAAACTATAAATAAGAGAACTTGACGACAGAGATTCTAATGGCGAATACAATCTACGCACTTTTTAATTTCCTTTTTTGTATTATACATCAGTGTAAAACTTGTCATTAAGTCCACCGACGATTCGCTTTTTTTGCTATCATTTATTATAGTCCAGGGGGCTTAGACATTTTTTTCAGAAATTTCGAGGGCACTGCATGTTAAAGCAGACCAATCGCAGTAAGAGGACTGCTTAGTTAGAAATTATTTAAAAATACACTCGTACCCCGATGTTAGCGCAGCCACGGGGGTAGAGCGCCTACGAGCGGGGTCAATTAAAATGCGA
>JAUESH010008604.1:0-16659 GCA_032275165.1 Synergus magnus
TATATACATTATCCTAAAATTTAAAACGTAAATTGCATGCATAGATACTAAATGCAGAAAGGTTCAGAGTTTTGGAATTTCTTACAATTAGAGCGATCGACATTAAATTTCTAAATTAGATAATTAATTAGACATGCATTAAGTAATTAGATTAGTAATGCATTAGAAATGCATTAATTTATTAGACATGCATTAAATTTCTTAATTTGCGCGAAGATTTGACATCCTCCATTGTGCTGCTCTTTCGTTTGTTGGTCCCTGTCATCATTTTTTTAGCAGCATTATTATTTCGCTTTTGAAGGTCGGCTGCCTTTGCTTCTTTATTATCGAGTGTGCAAACTCGATGCAATTTTGCTTTAAATAAGCATCTCATTGTAAAGAGTCTATGTTCGTAGCAAGGGTCAGATTCTGTGAACCAATCAGGGTATACTAAACTGATGTCGTGAATGGCTGTCTTTTCGATTGTCTCTTTAACTATAGCCTGATGACGTACTTGCTTAATGATCCTTTCAAACGAAAGCAAATTCCCTGTTACGATCTCCCGAAATTTCGCAGAAGGTTTCTTCAAAAAAGTTATTTTATACGAAGATTTACTTTCGTATTCGCGACATTCGATGAAAGTATCATCAACATCTCCTGCGTCTTCTGGAAGCTTCAACAGGACTTGAAAGCATTGATCGTAATCCCCTTTCTTGGTTATTGCATGTGCTGCATAGCTAGCGAAATATGAAATTGAGCTACCTTCATAGGTACCGCTATACGCTTGAAAAGGTAAAATTGAATCAACATTTTCAAATTCGTATAACTGGCTCACGAACTCATCATCATTGACATGAAAATTCTGATTATGTGAGTTATGATTTCCGTTATCCTGCTTATCAATGCTGTCATCATTATTATCATCATCCTCACTACATAAATCATTCCTCTCTTCAATGACGGGATGTTGGATGCTTGACTGAAAGTCAAGGTTATCAGTTAGAAGAGTATCTTCACTGAATTTTCCCTCTTCACCGTATGCAATCGCACTGGCTTCTGATACTTCATTTTTTTCAAGCTGATTTTGAGCTTGTTCTTGAAGTTCTTTTTTGGTGATCTCTTCATAGCCGACTCTGTTGTCATTGTTTTCAGTGATATTGGCTCTCCGAGAAGATGCAATGTTGTGTTTCACTGAAAGCATGTGACGAATTATCCATCGAAGCATATAACATGTGGGATTGGGATTGAAGCCTCCTCTTCCTCAGAATCGTGCAAAGAGCATCTCTATGGAATCTGTAGTGCACAGTCTTGTACACAATTGAAAGCTTGGCAGTTTCGAAGACACATCATCGTACAGTTCCAAAAGACCACGAATTGTCATTTCTAAACCATTAAAACAAGGCAAGGTTTTCATACGACCATTTTTATCCAGGACTTTTAAAGTTGGAGCCTACGACAGAAAATCTTCTAAAACCGCTCTGGATTCTACATTTTCAGTAGACAAGGCACTCTTTAACGGATTTATATCTCGCGTTTTATTGCTATCGGCGGCATCAGTTAAACAATTAATCATTAAAATGCATTTTGCTGATTGTAAAAGCGTCTCAGAAACTACTAATCCTTTTTTACGTGCTTCAATCATTGTCTTGACCAATTTACCACCAACGAGATGACGTGATCTCTCAACATTCATTTTTTGAAATGAATTTGGGTAAAAATGAACCTCTGTGATGTGGTTCAAATTATTGGACAGCTTGTCTCTTTGATATGCATCCCAGGTAGCTTTCATATCAGAAAGATACAAGACTTTTCCATTCATGAATATCTTTCCATGTTTCAGGAGACCGTTCACGAAATTTTTCACTTCGTGGCAAAAGTCATGAATGGAAATGATCTTTTTACCATTGTACTCAAAGCTAGGCTTTTGTGCTGTTACGATACCTTCAGGAGATTGTAGCACTTAATATTAGGAGGGCCCTGGTCGCAAACCGTCATTCTGATATCGAGACCAATTTCTTCACCCTTGTCGAGCAGAATTTTTAGTAGGGTCTCAATGTCTTTTCCATTGACAGAATGTCGTGCAAAGAAAAATCCAACTACTTGTCGCCACCTGTAGGAAGTGTGAATACCATTGAGTGTGAATACAAAAACATGATTAGCACGATTTTGCGTTCTTCCCAATGGGCCAAGATCTTCAAAGCCATCTATCAAATCGTGTTTCGTACTATATTCCTCGATTTCTTTGCACAACATTTCATCCCATTTTACAATGCATAGCTTTGCTTCAGGTGGCAAAGTTTTTAAACCCTTTTCGAGATCTTGGAATGACAATTCTATGAAGCCCGGAGTAACGTCATTCTTAGCGACCATTTTTCAACAGTTCTGGTATGAGGCAATTGTAATCCTGTTTGACGCATTCTGTCATAGCAGGAGGCTGAATAATAATGCCATTGAATTGCTAAAAGCTTCTGAACATCAGTGTAAGGTTGTGCACAATTATCAGTTCTCATTTGCAACCCAATCATGGTTTTACGCGCTTCGTTTGTGATATTATTTGAAGCTAAAATTGTTTCCAGATCAATGTTACAGTCATTCTTTGGAATTTATTCTTATCTAATAGTTGTTCTTTTGATATCTGATAATTGTTGAACAACCTTACTGAACATCGCACGCAAACTTGCATTTTCTGCTTCTAATTGCATTTCTCTATTCATCTCTAAATCAAAATTCTGACCAGAAGAATTATCAACTTCACCCATCGATGGCTGAGCGCGGGAAGGAGAAGGAATATACAATTCGTAATTCTCTTCTTCTTTCCTAAAAGCAAGCCCGTCAGATTGATGATTTCCCGTGTGGAAATGTGCCCAATTTAGCCCAGTTAATAAGTGGGCGCCAACTCGGGCCCAGTTGGGCGTCCCAGTTAAGAAAAATGAAATTAATTTAAGTACTATATTAATTATACGATAGGCGGAACGCAATCTCCCAAAAATATGACAATTTTTTCAATTATTCCGGTTTTCTAATTATAAAAATTAAAGCTAATGAAAAGAAAGAATGTTAGCATTCTGTTTGGGCTTATACTGGGCATACCCATCTCCCACAGTGGGCGTCCCCATCAAAATTCCAGTACAGCACTGGATACGTAGCACATTTACATATGCATACGTATAGTCATTACAATATTTAAGGCATTAAGTAGTAATGACAAAACGACGAGCGCGTAATAAATTACGTTTAAGAGTAAAAAAACGTCGTGCGATTAGTGGAGTTATAAGAAATACAATTGAAGATTCGATTGACACTGACGACGATAATAATAACGAGCATGGTGAGTTGAAAATCACATTATTATAATTTTTAAGTTTTAAAAATAGTTAATTAACTGGTTTAGAATTAACTATTATATATCTCTAACTACTACTTTGAAAATTTAATGAAGCAAAATGTTTTATTAAAATTGATGAATTCACGGTCTAATCTCAAAACTGCACTTACTTGATTTTCTACTCAACAAATACTAGAATTAAAAACTTTTTTGAGCATTTTTAGGCAAAATATATTAGAATAAGAAATTTTTTTCGATCTGTAGACATTAGTAGATATAGCTACAAAAATATTTAATTCTAATATTAAATTTAATTGAATGTAAAACGAACAAGTGGAATTTTGAGGTTAGACTGTGAGTTTATCAGCCATAAAGTCATAAAGATGAATGAAAAGTCTAAAAGAATTTGTACTTGCGGGGTATGAAATACCTAATGTTGTATTATACCACACTGTTTTCTTTTAGAAGATATTGAAGACGACAATATCCAACAAATTGAACGATTACCTGAAACGGGTTCCCGAGCAGATCATTTTCAGAGTGATTCAGAAAACTCAAATCATTCACATATTTCAGAAGCAGGTAAAGAAGTAAACTTTAGTATTTACAATATTGAAATATTGATATTATATGTAGAGTTAAAATTTTCTGAAATGAAAGAATCTATTTCAATTTATAGTAATTTCTAAGTATTAGTGTGTGTTTTTGTTAGCATTTTGCGCAGAATATTTTCTGTAAAAGTAAATAAAAAAGCAAATGAGTTAATTTTTTGAGCAATATTTTGTTATAATTTATTAATTGTCAAGCTGGTGTGACACTTGTTACATTTTTCAAATAATACATGTTGTTTTATTTATATAAATATATTATTACAAAAAAAAGTTTAATGTTGAAACATTTAAATTATTTTTCTTCTTGTTTGTTACTGCTTTTTTATAATTATTAATATTAATAGATCGCAGGGAAGAAGAAATTGCAGATGCGACTTCTGAAGAAGAAGTAGGTGACAGTGATTCAAATAGCTCATCAAGTTCTTCGAGCTCAGAATTCGACCAATCTACTGGGACTTCTGATTCCGATGACAGTTCAGATGACGATGAAGTTGGAGTAAATATTGATGAAGAAAATGCTGGAAACGATGAAGTTGGAGCAAATGTTGATGAAGGAAATGTTGGAAACGTAGAAGTGGCAGTTTACCACGATGCAGATGGTCATCCAGAAATACAGCAGCTACGGGAGTGGGCTGTCAAATGTAAAATACACTTGTCCCATAAGGATAAGCTACTGGCGATACTTAGAGTGAGATTATTGCCAGATTTACCTAAAACTGCCAAAACGTTCCTCGGAACCACAGGGTCGCGTTATAACATTATTCCTATGCAGGATAGCAAAGGCTCAATGGGCGAGTTCGTTTATCTTGGAGTAGGAAAAGGTCTTAAGGCCTGCATCAACGCAGATTTACACCCAGATAATAAAATTGAACTCCAAATAAATGCAGACGGACTTCCTTTAACTAAACCAGCAGATGTGAATCTATATCTTGCTGAGTTTGTCGACGAAATCAATGATTTACAAAGATACGGGATTGAAATTGATGGAAACCATTTCCAAGTTAACATTAAATGTTTTATTTGTGATACACCAGCTCGGGCACTTCTAAAATCAACAATTGGTCACACGGGCACAAATGCATGTGAGCGATGTACTGTCGAAGGTATTAGAGTAGAGAGTAGGACAGTATTACCAAATACTGATGCTAAAGAAAGAACAGATGAATCGTTTAGAAGTAGGAATCAAGCTAGCCACCTTCATGGCATTACTGCATTATTGCGTATAGTACCGCTTTTAAATATGATTTCTATCTTTGTTCTGGACTCAATGCATTTGTTGTATCAGGGTATGATGAAGAAATTATTAGAATACTGGATCGAATACGGCGTAAATAAGCTAAATGTAACCAAACGAAATGAGCTTTCAAGACGAATGAAACTCTTGAAACGACAGATTCCATGTGAGTATCCACATAAGCCGAGATCGACAGACCATCTGGCTAAGTGGAAAGCCACACAATTCCGTTTCTTTGCCCTTTATGCTGGTCCTATTGTGTTAAAAGATGTTCTAATTTCCACACTTTACAAGCATTTTTTACTATTTCACGTAGCTTGTCGTATTTTGTGCTCCGATAGACTTTGTAAAAAATACTGGCGACGTGCAAAACAATATTTAATACTCTTTTTCAAATATTTAAGCGAGTATTACGGACCTACCTCGCAAGTTTTGAACGCACATCATCTGATTCACCTTGCGGATGACGCGTTCAATATGAGTTGTAGTTTAAGTAGAATAACAGTGTTTCCATTCGAGAGCTTGTTACGACATATAAAAAAGTATTTAAGAACTCCATATCGGCCACTTGCACAATTATGTCGACGCCTTCATGAAGAATTCTTTGTCAAAAATAGGAAACCAGCTGTGCCACCGTTGTTTGAAATTTTAGAAGGAAATGGAAACCGTATTACAAAAATTAGATATAAAAAATATGAGATAAGGACTACCTCCCCCAACAATATGTTACTTATGAAAGATAAAACTATAATTAAGGTAAAGAAAATGCGTATAATTGCGAACAATATAATGATTCAAGGTAAAGTCTGGGAGAAAAAGAAGTCATTATTCACATTTCCGATAGATTCGCAACTTTTAAATATGTGGCAGCTTAATAACGAAGCTTCAAATAATGTTGTAAGTTATGGAATAACATTGGTGGATTGTAAACTGATAAGTCTATCTATAAATATGCGAGAGGAAGGCTCAAAGAAAACTTTTGTTATTCCACTACTCCACGATTAATTAATACTTTATACTTATATTTGTACAGTTTTTTGCAAATCTGTAATTATTCCTACAAATTTTCCTGTAATATTATAGTAATATTATCGTGACTGTTTTTTAATTAACATTAAAATAGTAAACGTCTATTCACAACGCCTAAAACGAAAAACAAAAACGACCTGTACTACTAATCAAGTAATATGTAATTAAACTTGTTTTGTGTAAAAATAAGTTCTGAATTAAAGACAAGGAGAATATGTTTCAAGAAAAATTTACAATTGTTAAATTTTATTTGCACGTTATTTTCTATTTCAATTAATTATAGTTATTATTTTAAAGAAGTGTGTACAATTAATGTACTTCATTAATTGTTGGAAACATTTAATTAATTATTTTTGTTTTTTTTTTTTTAATTGAAAAGTCTAGATGTTTAGAATAAACTAAGAAAATTCTTTTCTATAATTAAGATTTAAAAAAAAATTTAGCATTCTATAATTTTGAAGAGGCTGCCTTTTTTGGTATTGTCCGCGTGTTGGCTTCCCGCTGGAGAAATGGTGCCATTGATCAAAATTTGGCGCGCGATTCAAAATCGAATTAATTTAATTCGATTTTGAATTGCGCGCCAGATTACAGCCAATGACAGAATTTCTCTAACGGGAAGCCAACACACGCTGCGCGCGCAAGGAGCCAACTTTGGGAGCACTGATGCAACTGATGCAACTTCTTGCGTTTGCCATTTTGTGTTGTTTGAGGTTAACGCAATAAGTGGCGTCGTTTTCTTCGTCTCAGTCGAACTAGGAATATCCTTGAACAAAAGCGGTAAGTGACTTTTTTTACGCAGAGAAAAATCTATTAATCTTCTTTTACTTATTAAAAATATTTGAAAATACCAATATTTATTATTTATGTTACATAAAATTTAAACTTTTGTTTTTAAGACATGACTTCCAAGCAAGAGGAGAGCGATGAGATGGATGAAGCAATCTATGACTTCCAAATAATTGAATTTATAAGCCCTGGAAAAAAAGCAATACGGCAAGCGGATATTGTGCCATCTTTTTGGCCACAATACAGCAAGAAAAAAGGACGAATGGAAACACAATTCCCACCACCTCCGTATAAAGAAGAGGTTTTTGAAATATTGAAAGGGCTAGTGCAGGAGAAAGTACCTCCCCTAAAATGTTGGTCGTTTTATACTATTAAATTAATAGGTCAGGCAAGTAAGTATTAAATTCAGTTTATGTATGTAAATTTAAATTTCTACAAATTTTATTCTTTACGGGCTTTGGAACCATTTTCTAACCTCACAATTCAATTTCCTGAATTTTTTCGCTAAAACTTATATAGATAGTTTTTCGGCCTTATGTCATTTTCTTTTTAACTAGGTAAATGTTTGTCTATAGAGCGAAAAAATATATAGTTTTAATGTTAAATGATGTTTATGTTTTTGGTCTACTATTCTTTTTAAATATTGTCAATATTTAAAATATTGACTTTTTTCATGTTGTGAAAAAATTCTACGGAGATTCTCCGTAGCTTAGTGGGTAGAGCAGACAGGCAATTTGAAGACCTGAATTCGATTTCCAGCGAGACTAGAGAGAATTTTTTCACAATATGAAAAAAGTCAATATTTTAAATATTGACAATATTTAAAAAGAATAGTAGACCAAAAACATAAACATCATTTAACCTTAATATTTCACGCGATTCAATAAAATAATGAGCATCTTTGCTTTAAATATAGTTTTAATACTTTTTGCGCAAAATAAGGATTGCGAAATCTAACCTCGAAATTATTTTGTTTCATTTTACTCAAAAAGAATTAAAATTATTTTTCTTTATATAGAGAAGAGCATCTTTAAACAATTGAATGTTTCTTATATCCAAAACGTATATGCTACATAAGAAAGAAGACGATTGTAAATTATTATACTGAAAAGTTCTTTGACTTAAAGGGCCTATCAGTATCAATTTAGAATTTTTTCATTTGAGAAAACGTATTTGAATTTTATTTTAATATCGTAACGAAAGAAATTGTCAGATTTGGCCCAGATCTGGCGTCGTCTAGACCGTCTAGTCTTGACAGTCTAGTTTGGTCCAGATCTGGCGTCGTCTAGACCGTCTAGTTTGGTCCAGATCTGGGACTGATCCGCAATCCATACCATAAAAATTTCTAAATTTCAGTCAGCAAATTTTTTTAACCATTTTCGAATAACTGTCAGGGTGTCTAAAATTATAAAAAATAAGAAATTAACACTATTAAAAATAATTTTTTGTCTTATTGTCTTGACAGTCTAGTGTGGACCAGATCTGGGACTGGTCCGCAATCCATACCATAAAAATTTCTAAGTGTCAATCAGAAAAATTTTTACACTATTTTCGAAAAATTGTCTGGATGTTTAAAATTATACAAATTAAGAAATTGACACTATTCAAAATGAATTTGTTGAGTTAACCAAATAATTTTGTTATCTTGATAAAATACGTGCCACGTATACGCGATTCATCTCTTTAGTTAGTGATGCAACCAACCCACGACGCCAGCGCCACGTCGTTTATAATATGGCAGATAATTAATACAGACGGATGATGCAAGGGGCTGTTCAGTGGAGGAATCATAATTATAATCGATTCAGAATCAATGTTGAATCAATGTGGAATCATATAAATCAATGTGAAATCAATGTGGAATTAATGTGGAATCAATTAATCGATTTTGGAATGAACGGCCCCTCGGGATGATACAATGGTGACTGATTTGATCATCGAAAATATTTTAGAGGATTGGTGTCTTTCATGCCTCAAAAGTAAATTCAAAGGTAAGTGCATCTTTATATTTTTAACTTGCTTTTTTGTTATTGAAATCATAACAGTTATAACCTATTTTCAAAGTGATATAAATTTAGGCATGTAAAATTTCATGAATCGGTCAAAGTTTCAAAGACTCAAACCAGAGGAAACTTTGAACTATTCATGAAATTTTACACGCCTATATTTATATCACTTTGAAAATAGGTTATAACCGTTATAACCATTGTGCTTTCAATAACAAAAATTCAAGTTAAAAATATTAAGATGCACTTATCTATTAAATAATATTATTTATTCTCTGCCGCTAAATAGCGGCAGACCAGCGGCTGGCTAGACCGTCTAGCCACAAACTTTGCAAAAGTGTTACAGATCTGGCCAGCCCCAGACTAGACCGTCTGATCTGCGCCAGATTAGAGTCTAGACGGTCTAGTCTGGGACTAGTCAACGCCAGAAAATTTTTCCACTAGGGTACATCTACCACTAGTGAGAGAAGTAAGTGAGAGTAGTGTTGTTAGCGTGGTCGAAATGGTGAGGAGAGTCGATGTAGTAGATCCCTACAGTGTGTGAGGACTGGCCATAGCCGGAGTGGCTATGTTCCCAATACCATCACCATCGTCTCTCCAGCATAACTCAGCGGCAACACTCTCGACTGAGAAGCAAGAGACCCGGGCTCGATTACCGGCAGCGGCAGACAGCCCTGAAAAAATCTCCTTTCCTTGCGTCTAAGGCAGGGTCCGTCCACATTGCCTTACTGATGAGTCCAGTGGCGGACCCGGGACGAAACGCAGAAGAGAAACTAAGATGGCAGAATGCCATCACCCTATAGCGACATACTTCGTCGCTATAAGTGGTGCGATACTAACGCCATCAGGCTTTAACTAAAGGGTACTACATACGTCGACGCGAAGACGGTACAGTACGCATCAAACTTCACGTTTATACGTACAAACTCAAAACGCTTGCTCGATTTGCTGTATGAAAAAAAAAAAAAAACGAAAATGGAAAACGTGGAAAATGAAGGAAACCAAAGCGAAGATGACTTTCAATATTTAACACCTCCCGATCGAACTACGAGAAAAGACTGATGATGCCTCTCAGAATTTAACTCCAGCCAAATCGCGTGAAAAATATAATCACACCTACAATATCTTCATGCAGTTGAAAGGAAATCATAATTGCAAATCGTCATTTTTAGTTTAGTTTCATTTTATAAGTATAAACATTAATACTACACTGCCATATTCCAGGTTTTCTGTTCAAACTTAGGGGAGAGTGGTCCCATACCGACCGGTCGTACCTTCGTCGTACTTTTTCACTTTTGTCTCGGTATCTCCTACTTAATGACACCCGCAAATCTCACCAACTCGGCCAACCGGCGTAAAACATAGAAAAATGATCCTTCTACAGAGTACAACTTTGAACTCAGCAAAAAAATTGATTTCAGTCACCTTTATGGCCTTTACCATTTGGGCGGTCGGTATGGGACCACTCTCCCCTATATCTACTTTAACGTATTTTTCAGAAAATGTAATTCTCTCCTATATGAATGAAAAATCTGAAACTTGGAAGCCGTCAACTCTTTGGGGTCAGTATTCTATGTTACACAGTGCTTTAAATCTGAATCACAACGTGGATATCAGCAATTATAAAAAAAAAGTGATAACTTTCTTATAAATGAAATCGAAAGGTTTTTGCAGCAAGAAATCCAAAGTTTTTACATCCCAAGAGGTCGAAAAATTTCTAATGGAAGCTCCAAATGACGAACACCTGGCAACGAAGGTAATAATAAAGAATCATAAATAAATAAGAAATAAATAAACGAAAAACAAATTTAAAAAAATAAATAAATAAAAAATTCGGAAACATTGTAAAAAAGAAACTAATTAAACTCCTATTTAAAGGTGATTATGATTTTTGGAATAGCGGGCGTTTGAAGGAGTAACGAGCTGAAAAATGTGACTGTAAAAAATATTGAAACCCATGGCGAGATTTACCTTGTAAATATTCCGAAAACTAAAACATACGTGCAACGGTCATTTACAATCACAGATAATTTTGCAAATATTGTGAGACAATAAGCAGCGCTTCGTCCACATAATACGTCAACAGAATGCTTTTTCCTTAATTATCGGAAAGGAAAATGTTCTACTCAGGTCATCGAAATAACAAAATTCGCCAAAACTCCGCAAAAAATTTAAATTAAAAAATTTATTTAAAACTCGAAAATCCAGAGTTGAATACAGGGAACAGCTTTCGATGTACGTCAGTAACTCTGTTAGCAGATTCAGCGGCAGATATCACTGCACTTAAAAGACATGGAGGATGGAAATCCTCTACAGTTGCAGAAGGATACATTGAGGCTTCCATGTCAAACAGAAATAAAACCGCTAACCAGATTGTATCATCTATTTCATTGCCTTCCAGTGCCAAGGCATCGAATGAATCTAAACGTATGAAAATATCTACCGCTAACAACGAAAACGCGTCTGTAATCGAAATTCAATTAGAAAACCTTTCTGAAGAAGAAGTGCAACTTCCAATATACTATTTCTATTTATGTTTTTATATTATCATCAAAGAAGAAAGTTTGCATGTCTTTAAAAATCTTTTTTTTTTGCATTATATTTTTTTGGCGCATAACCCTATACGTTTTGTTTTTGTTGTGTACAGGTTACTTTTAGTTTACATTTGTATCCGCTGGGAAAGTAAGCCAATAACGATGTCTTACCTTCAACTATGCAATGTAAAGGGTTGAAAAAGGAAAAGAGAAGTTCGCTTAAGAAATATCCGGATGTTAAAATAATACACATTAGTCAGCTGTAGTTACCGCAAAGGCTACCTTCGCTATGCGCTATGCGAAATTCAAGCCGGAAGAGTGACTCGCATGTCTGATTCCCTACATGAATGAAATATAATTTATATATAGAGAAGTACACACATTTTCATTCATTCCACATTTGCAGATGCACTGTTTTCTTACACCGGGAAAATGAGGAACAATATATGTATTAAATATAACTTTCAAATTTGTATGTTAAATACATAATATCGGGTATAAGATTCAGTATAAAATCGAATAGAAAGCGAACTATATCTAGGTATAAGACAACAGTTTTAAATCCAAATTTATTTAAAACTATTTGAATAACTTTTAAACTTTAATAGAAAGTTTAAATATCAAATAAAATTTTTTTATTTTTGTTAAATATTTTAAATTCTTGAAATTAAATTGCAAAAAACCCCTCCAAGCCTTATAAACGGCCATCGCGAGTCAATCCAAAGTATTAAATTATATCAATGCAAGCTTATAAGCTCAATTGGAGTGAATCTGAGACTAATCCATAGCAAAGGAGGGGTGTCAATAAGGCCGTTTTTTGGACCCAAACCGATCTACTTGATACTGTCTGACATTAACGTTCCTAGTGTGCCTCATAACTATGCGAAACAGTTTTTTGAAAGAGCAAATAAATCTGAAGATAATCGTCCCTTTAGATTGAAGATTTGCATTGGAATATTAATATTAATATTTTATTTTTAATAATATTAATATTAATATTATTAAACGATCTCCTATGGCAACACATTCTTTCACTTATGGCAACTTACTTAACTGTGCATGCGTGGCGCTCTCGGCTCTGATTGGTTGCTATTGGCGCTTAGGTTAGGTAATGTACTGTATGTACGCAATGCGCATGTGCATACGTGTTGCCATTAGAGGAATGGAATTTTGTTGCCGTAAGAGAGATTCTTCCGGCAAAACTTGTTGCCGTAAGAGAGCTTCGAGTGTATTTGGTTAGAGTCGGTAATATTTCAACCTGTTCTTAATTAACCCCGATCACCAAACTTTACCAAAAATTGCCCAAATATGTAAAGTTGAATATATGTCAGATCCGTTGATCTAGGCCCTGGGCATGACCTTGAAGCAGGGCCTCCTTTCATTGAGAAACAAGAATAAATGAGGATTGGCGAGGTTTTTCAGCGGAATGGCTATTTAGAATTAGCTTCACGGTTACAGAAATATTTTTGAAGTAGGTACTTTACAGGTTTTAGGCGCAATATAATGTCAGTTCTGTAGATTATTTAGCTTTACCCAGGGTGCACCACGGGGAGGCAATCTACGCTACACCCCACTTATTCTACTATTTGCAACATATTTACAAAGCCGTAAATTGTTCCAAACTATGTACAGAAATAATTACAAGCTTAATAAACCATATTTTCCTGATGAAAACTGCACAGAAACAGCTAATAGATGTTTAAAAAAAACGGAAACCAGACTACAGGGGCGCCAGATCTTATTCCCGTTTTTCTGAGGTGTTAACTCTTTGAAATGCAACTCTTGAATCACTCCTGGTGATTTAAGAAATACAACCGAGGTTGAATCTGCTGGATTTTCTGAATCGTCGACCTGTTCCGATTCGCAAAATCTTCCATTAACTTCTGAAACAATTTTGTTACATGTAGGAAGATGTATCATTTCTGGGAAGCAATGTGTTGTTTGCAAGAAAACAGGTAAACTTGTACATATTTCTTCTGACGCTCGAACTCATGTATTTGTCATTGTTATTCATTGATGCTATCCCAATTCAATCAGATGTTTCTATTCTTGATGCTGAAATAGTCACTAACTTACTCACAAACCTACGCAGACTTGCTTTAAAGAAAGGATTAGATTTCGATCTACCTATTGCACTCAATGACGATGATTATTACTCTTTAACAGACTTGACAAAAACTGACTTTGCCTCTGTTGCTGAGATCCTGAAAGATCACCTAAGATCAACCAGTGAAAGATCTTACCGCACTTGTTTAGCCCTTCTGTTAATGAAATTGTGGACAGGACTCTCTTTATCTGATGCAATTGCATCAGTTCGAAAAGCACTTATGGGGCATCCTTTGTACCAAAATTTTTTGGAGTAGGTCATATATCTCCTGAGGATATTATTAATAAACATACAAGATCTATGTCGAAGGAACTTTTTGCAAATGGAGAAGACGTGTGCATTATTGTAGCAGACGGTACCTATGTTTACATAGAAAAAAGTTCCAATTACCGATTTCAAAGGCGCTGTTTCTCCATCCATAAAGGAAGACCACTGATGATACTTATGATAATTGTAAGTAACACTGG
This sequence comes from Synergus magnus, assembly GCA_032275165.1. Lineage (NCBI taxonomy): Eukaryota > Metazoa > Arthropoda > Insecta > Hymenoptera > Cynipidae > Synergus > Synergus magnus. Next base: position 14,079 of record JAUESH010008604.1, read on the forward strand.
ATACATTTTAGAGGTTTTCGGGCCATACTTTGCGGACGGTAAAAATAATGATGCGAACATTTTGACTAGTCTAATGAAGACAGAATCTCTAGCTTTTCGATCGTGGCTGCCTTCTGATAATGTTTTTGTTGTCGACCGAGGTTTTCGAGATAGTTTAAAACTGTTGGAAGACCTTGGATTCATTACAAAGACGCCCCATTTCCTCACGAAAGGCTCACAACACACATGTCTCGAAGCCAACGAATCTCGACTGGTTACAAAAATACGATGGGTTATAGAGGCCGTCAACGGTCTTCTGAAGAAATGGAAAGTACTTGAACACGTAGTTCCGAACAGTCATATTCCGAATATTGGGGAATATGTACGAATTGTTTGTGCCCTTTGTAATGCATTTCGACCACCACGGATCAGCGAAAACTCTGATGACCAGGTCATTGCTGAAAGAATGCTCCGCTTGGTAAAAAAAAATACAAATTTGTTACAAGAAAAAGCTGCAAAGGAAGGTTGGTCAAAGAAGCGAGTGATCTGGCAATCCTTGGATGCTACCACTGTCTCTGATTTCTCCAGACTAACCTTGGTTAGCTGAAGCAGCTTACACTCGGCATATACCAATTGAAGCAAGCACGGTCGTATACAGAGGAACACATAAACAAGGATGGTATGTACGAATTATCTGTTTACAGGCAATGTCAAAATGTAATACGCGTTCAGATTCAATCGCGACATACCTCTTCCAAGATTTACAATCTTTGGATTGAGTATCAAGACGAAACGAATCCTATAAAATCCTGGTTCTGCCAGTGTAAGTCAGGTGCACGAACAGTCGGATGCTGTGCTCACATTGCTGCAGTCCTTCGGTACTTAAGACACTATCGTCATAACGATTTATACTCGAGATCATGTCAAACGTGTGACTCTTACGTCGAAGATACGGCCACTGCTCTTTCCGACTGGTCCGATGCAGAAGGAGACCAGGATCTTCCTCATTAAATTATTCTATGTCGTTTTGTTCATAGTTTGTTTATATTTAGTTATATTTATATTCAGTTCAAATATATTTGTCTTTGTATATTGTTTGTATATAGCTTTGTAAATATGTTGCAAATAGTAGAATAAGTGGGGTGTAGCGTAGATTGCCTCCCCGTGGTGCACCCTGGGTAAAGCTAAATAATCTACAGAACTGACATTATATTGCGCCTAAAACCTGTAAAGTACCTACTTCAAAAATATTTCTGTAACCGTGAAGCTAATTCTAAATAGCCATTCCGCTGAAAAACATTGCAAATCTTCATTTCGTCTTGTTTCTCAATGAAAGTAGGTTCTGCTTCAAGGTCAGGCCCAGGGCCTAGATCAACGGCTCTGGCATATATTCAACTTTACATATTTTGGCAATTTTTGGTAAAGTTTGGTGATCGGGGTTATTTAAGAACAGGTTGAATACTACCGACTCTAACCAAAGTATGTTAATTCCAATGCAAATCTTCAATCTAAAGGGATGATTATCTTGAGATTTATTTGCTCTTTCAAAAAACTGTTTCGCATAGTTATGAGGCACACTAGGAACGTTAATGTCAGACAGTATCAAGCAGATAGGTTTGAGCCCAAAAACGGCCTTATTGACACACCTCCTATGCTATGGATTAGTCTCAGATTCCTAAAAAAATCCTGCTACCACTTTCCTCTATTTCGCGTTGAAAATTTTTTAAAAATATTCAGATCTAAATAAATGATGTCTTGATAAAAAATGATATTGATAAAAAGATTCGCTACGACTTAGTGGCAGACTGATCTTCGCTTGGAATGTAAGATGTATATTACAAATGCCTGCGAATTGATGTGATAAATATTAAAATGACAGTTCATAGCGAGTTCAATCTGCAATATTTCCTGTGCATATAAAAAATTGAATTTCTTCATTTTATTTAATATGAATAGAGGGAACTTTGTCTCTCTTTTAAAATTATTATTTGTTTATAGAGCTAAACAAATGTTTGATTTGACTTATTTTTGTGAAAATGGTGAGTTCAAAATCTAACCCCCAACAGTCCGTCTTAGAATTGCAATATCTCTGTGCCAGCTATATATAATGTGTTCGTTGACTACATGATATCGCCAGAACAGTTAAAGTTGTCAAAGATATTCACTTTGACTGATATAAGGATATCCCTATATTCCCTCGTTCGTTTCCAGCTATACGTTCTGCTGTCATAAGGAATAACTTCCATGCCATAGCCACACTCTTTTCCGTGTATTTATATTCACGTGCATCTAAAAAAAAGTTTTCCATTTTTTAATTTCTCTGTTTACAACCATGCCAGCAACAACCATTAACCCTCTGCCGGTCCTCTGAAATTCCCAATCTATAACCAGTATCACGTGGTCATCTCACTGACATGAAGTGCGTGTATATTAGTAAGAGAAATTCAGGATCGTAATCATTTCTAACTGAATAAGTGGTCTAAGTCTTTCGACGAAAAATTTTATGACATTAATTAAATTATATGTTTTAGCTGCTCAAAATAATTTATCAGTAATAAAATATAATAATATATTGGGAATAAGTGAAGTTCTGACAAGTAAG
>JAUESH010008614.1:5344-16659 GCA_032275165.1 Synergus magnus
TATAAACATGATTTATTCAAAAGATTCTTGCAGATTTGAATAGAATGAGAAAGTTCCATCAGCATTCATATTATGTCACTTTCATAAAAATAATGCGAAAAAAATATCTTCAACGAGACAGAAGATGCATTCAGTTCATAGTAAAGTTTTTCATCCAATCAGTATTTAATGTCGCTATTTCAAGCTTATAAGGTACGGTGAAAGTAAAAAATTAACTTTAAAAACTGAAACTTTAAAATCTAAAAATTTAGTTAAATGTGAAGAGACATAAGATAAAGGATCTATGTATAAAAAACGCGCTATCCAAAAGTTAATGAACTAGACAATGTTTCTTTTCAAACAAAAGTTAATAATCTGTCTAGAAATTCCTAAGTTAGTGGGATCGATGAAAAATTATGTCAACTAGTTGTAAAAGAATTCAAATTACCTAGCACTTGCGCAAGATGGGACGAAAGTATAGTAAAATGTAATAGAAATAAGTCTCTACATCTTTTTCCTATCTATACCGCTATATACATCTACCACATTAAAATAGACCGATTCTGTCAAGGTTGGAAAAGAAGATGGGAAATGATTTAGGAAAGGTGATTCGAAAATAAAAAAAAAAACATGACACAAAAAATCCAATCAGACAATTCTTTCAAATAAAAGTACATTTTAATGCTTAAAAAAGTAAAAATTGTTTTACACACCAGACAGGTTAATATCTCCTTTAATCCTGAAATCCTTCCCTGTTATGTTTTGTAAAGCTCCAGGCGGTAGACTGGCGGATTTATCCCCAAAACCTCATAACGAATTCCAGTTAATAGTGTCTCTCGTAGTATTAGAGGAACTTTACTATTAGGGTCAACTATAAATTCTTGATCATTGTTAGAGGGCACTTTGCGAATTTAAAAATTTAATCTTCACACTACATCCTGCTGAATCAACTTTCATTAAAATATCCTTGCAATATCACAGAGAAAAATGTTCTTAATCAAATTAATAATTTAAACCCCGTTAACTTCTTAATATATTTTTATTTCATTGTATTTTGCAAACATATTGAAATTTCTTTCATAATTAACCAAAAGTTTAAAGTTTACCACTCTATTAGAAAATTGTACGTAGAGTGTCTTAGTTTACGCGAGGGAATAATTAATATTCCATTTCTATACACAGGGAGGACTATGCCAGCTTCATAATAAATTAATCGAGCTTGCTTGGCAAAATGACGTTAATGAGAACACGTCATCAACGTATATCGTGAGAAGCCGTCATGCGAACACAAATCCATTAATCTACACACCACTACATATTAATTATAGCTTTTTCTGTAAATATCAATTGTAAATCTCCTAATTATCTATTTATTCATTATCTCCCTCGTAAATGTAAAAATTTCATATTCATGAAGCAAAGTTAATTTCTTTTTCGTGAAATGAGTCACATGACTGTCTCTGATGTTATAAATAGCATTAGAATATCCATTTAAGGCTCTCATAGAATAAATCGATCGACCCTCGTTTCGAAATCGTTAAAACGAGCTTATGATAGCCAAAGAGGACTGACCCCAGTTGAGAACCCGCATAAGTGCAATTGACTCTCTACATAAGATTCTAAACTTTTGTTTTATAATAAAAACCTTGGGAACAACAAAACGAATATATTCCATGGAGAAAATGAAAAAAACTTGTCACTCGTGTTTCGCGACCGACGTGAAAACTTTTCAGCAGTTTTGTGAAACTTTTCTCGTCTCATCCATAACTTCTCCTTAATAAAAAAAAGTCTAAACTTTGTTACACGTGTAGACCATTTTAAACTTATCGCTGCCTCTTAACTGGAATATTAAAGAATACCCGAAAATGAGCTTCCTGTAAATTACCACGTTCTAAAGTAATTCTTCTCAACTTTTGTAAATACGCCTTTTGAGGAGGGAACGTTAACGAGGTTGCATAATTTTTCACTTTTTCTTCCTCCTGGATAATTATCTTCAGCAATAAATCAGTATTTAGTCGAAGAGAGAAAAAATGCAAGATAATTTTATCTTTTTAGATGCAGAAAATGTGTTAAACGAAAGTGATGGTATAAATGTAATAAATTTGAAAAAAAAAATGTTTGGAATGCTTTTAAATTAAATTGAACCACTTTGTAAAATACTAATCCCAAATAAGATCCGTGAATTCAATTATTATTCTACCCTCGAAGATCGAATTTAAGGCTACGTGAGGAATTTAATACCCCTTCTACTAAATTTTAAAAGTCTTTTACCTCGGCTGCCTTCCCCTGATACTAATAAAAGTTATCTTGAATTTTCCGAATGATTAAATAGGCTATAAAGAGCAATCATTGCGTTCCTTATCATCAAAAATGAGAAATCTGAAATAATAAATGAGAAGCGACTGTTCCATTAATAACGACATCGACAATGATGACCTGCGAATAAAGAAAGTCGTTCACTTTTTTACGAGGGCTTATATAGAGGAGGGTTAAATGGGTGTGTGGAAGGTATTACGGGTTATAGTCTTGAGGGTTGGAAAAGTTCTTCACATTTTTAGATCTTTTTAGACTCTTTCTCTTTATTAACCATATATACACGCTCAAAAGCACATGGAAGATCCTTGCGGTACTCAAGTTGGAATCACGCCTTGTATTACTTTATCGTGTTCACGTGAGAGATTTTCGATAAGGTCCAGTGCCATAGAGAGGATGATAGATAGGATCACCAACTAACCACACTGTAACTATACTTATCGCAGTGTTCGCTGTTCGGCTTTAATTTCACATCCGCACTACCGTTCTACTAAATTATGCTTCGGTCATGTAATTTACGATCACCATCATACATCGATCAAAAATGCATATTTTATCTTCAATTTGAAGGCGAAATCCAGTAGAATTGGAAATTTCGAATTTGAATGGAATTTATTGCTTAAATATACACGCAAAAAATAAAATGGCTGAATTTACCATTTAAAATAGTCAACGTGCGCTCTGAACGCATTTTTCCTGGAATTTAGTAAGTCTTACTACACTCATCTCGCGTTATAACGCCGCTCATAATAACACCGTTTTCTCTGTTGTTCACGCTTGACTGATTCTGCCCCCCTCCCCTGAGTGTCCCTTGATGCGCTTACTCTGAATAGATACGTTCACGCTTCACTGCTTCTGTGTCCCCCACTCCTCCTCTGTTCGTCCCTGAGCAGCCAATACTGGCTCGCTCGTCGCTTTACATCCGGTTCAAACTGGATTTTAATTGCGCTCACTATAATGCCGTCTACCCCCGAGGCCGGCGTTATAACGCGAGATGAGTGTATTTCAAATTGTAATTTTTGCTAAGAAAATTATAAACCCTGCTATTTTCGTTGCAAAAGTTACAATTTGAAATAGTAAAACTTACTAAATTCCAAGAAAAATGCGTTCAGAGTGCATGTTGACTATTTTAAATGGTAAATTCAGCCATTTATTTTCATTTTCTTTTTTCCGTGTATTTAAAGGTAAAACGGATGTTCAAACTGTCAATTTCTCTCATGATTCTATGTGAAGTAAAGGTTGAAGGTATTTAATTGACAAAATAGGAGACCTACTTGTTTTAAGAGACATAAATTTCTGCACGAAGTCTTACTGTAACTACCGTAATTGCAACGTAAGAGAACTTTTAATGAAGTCTCCTCGTATTGACTACAAATCAATTTTAACTTAGTTTAGCTTGTTAATTCTGTTCGGGCAAATTGAACATGGAACATTTAGATCTACTAGTTCTCAAGTCAGGAACTGTTTGGACGAATGTAATGTTTCAGGCGCATTTGAGTCTGCAAGTGTGCGTTAATTTCACTTCTACGGAAGGAAGTTGAGGGCATTACTCAAGGAAGGTTCTGCGAGGGTGAAGGTGAAGGGAACTCGCAACTCGAAAGTGCAAATCGAAACGACTATCGTCGTAAATTACCTCAGACTTTAATACTGTGAGTGCTCTCTTTCAGGAGAAGTTAAAAAGTCTCAGTTTTTATCGAGAATGATATTGGAATTTAAATTATAAAGCAGATTAATTTGAAATTCAAATTTTTAATAAAAAATTGGAAAAAATGGGTTGAGCCAGTATATCTATTTTCCTATCGAACATTCATCGATTTTTATAATCTTTTACTAGTAATAAATTCATTTTTATAACGTTCATAAATTGAATCTGCTCGTCGCTCGTTCAGTTTTGTAAAGTTTCACAAAAGCGAAGTTTCTATCAAAGTATTTCCTCATTTGATTACTATGCCTGATGAATATATACTTCATATTATATTTTCGAGTCTCTGAGGCAGTGAAATGTTTTTTCAAAGGAAAATCCTTTTTATTTTTTTGCTGGTAAATAAGCTGTTATCGATATTTTGCCGATACCTCTATATTGAGTTTATCTCGAGGTCCGAGCGAGACATCCTTTGAAGGATATAAATGAATAGATAGAGAGAAAAAGGGGGAAAAGAGAGAGAGAGAAAGATGATGGGAGTACAAAGACGTCGAGAAATTCGGAAGAAAAGAAGGAATCTGAAACCTTTTATCTCGTTTCGTGAACTTCCGGGCAAGGAAGTGAAAAACTTCATCACTTCCCGATTATATTCTGTAACACTCCTGACATATTAGGAACCTCTTGTTGAGACCTTTCATTCTCTCCGAAATGAAAGTGTTCATTGAATTAAACAATTCAGGTGACACTGTACTTCGAAAAAAAAAATTTTATAAGTTTATTTCTTTATAAATTTGAGAGAAAAGTACGCGATTTGTTTTTTTTTTTTTTAATGTTCTAAACATTGATTTAGAACATCTAAAACATCTAAAAAAACAGGGAAAAAACACACCCTCCTCCAAGAAAGGGAAATCCAGTATCGAATTTTAGGGAAATGGTATAACAAAACGCAGGATCGTTTATCATAGGAGGGAAAATCATAGAGAGGATCTTCTCCTAATGAAGCTAAAAATATCTTTATTATCTCGTCAATATCAGCCCCAGATTCATCAAGCTAGACCTTGGATTTCTATGAAAAAACATTTATATTACTATTGTTTAATTTTTTTTCTAGGCGTGATAAAAAATCCATTAAAATAAATCATCTTAATGCCTTATAGTGTGACAGTTATAATTTCTACAGCACAGCATTATTCGAGCTCGAATAATGCTCTCTGGACACTAAATTATTTTATTATAGGAGAATGATCCTAATAATCATTAGGTTTGTCGCATCGCGGCGGAACTAGAATTATAATTTGTTATGAGAACGTTGTTTTGAATCAAATCATGAAATGGAAGGTATTTTAGTGGATGTTGTTCAGTGCTTTGGACATTATAGTGTGAGATATATTCAAAAGATACTTCACGCAATGGGTTCGAATAATCCGAGAAGCTTTAATGGTGACCGCTAATCACATTAATGTGTAAACGCATCTAAACGCAGTTGGCTGTCGAAAGCAGTGCGTGTATTGAAAGCTATGGTTTGCTTTATCCTCTGAACAGGTTTACGTAAATTGTTATTCGGTTCGTCCTATTTCCTCGACATGGACCCAACTCCCTCCCAAATCCTCCCACTTTACATATGGAGAAGACGACCTTGGAATTTTTTCTTTCAGAATTATGTTTGTATATTTTTTTTAATTGCCGTCATAATACCAGATTTCTGAGGAGAATTTTTTGCCCACCACAATAGCTTCGCAAAAATAACAAAAAGCTGTTTGCTTCCGTAAAAAAAAAGTAACAAAAACTAGGTAAATACTGTTAGATTTTATTATACGTTTCCTTGACATTCAGATTTTTTTTGTGACATATTTTCCTTTTTTTTGCACAATATTTAGTTGAAAATTTACCACCCGTGCATAGGAAGGACACATTGTTGGAATTTAATTATAGTAAAATAATGTTTTGCTGGATGAATTTCCACCGAATGAGAAAATATAGAACCACGAGAGGTATTCATAACGCTTTATATATCTTGTGTTAAACAAAGTGAAGTGAATAAAATGATGATAAACGACTATGTAGGTGAATTCATACATATGGATACTTTTTAATTGAAAAGTAATAACGATATTCGGATATTGTATATCGATTTTCTCTAAAACTCTCCCTTTGTATGAAATTTTGTTCGTGCGTTTGGGAAATGTGAAACCAATATTTTTACAACTTCAGAACGGATAAACAATTTAACGGATGTTTTTATGGCATGACGAGTAAAGTGTTGATTCTCTAGGTTTTATATTGTAAAATGAATTATTATTGTCTGGTTTAATATTGCATATTATTTTTTCATACTTTATTAGCTTAATATTGAAATCCGAAGCATATTTAGAAGTTTAATTTCGAAACGAGACCGCCTGCAATTGCCAAGATTCTCCATTTTCTTTTTACTTTAGAAAGACATTTTAATGAAACTCTTTTTGAATATCGATGCTTCAGAGTTTGAGAGTACCTGGATTGCTTACGGGAAGAAGAAGATACGAAAGGTAGCTGGAAAGGAAACAAGAGGTTCCCGAAATAATGAAGATCTTATCTTGGCCTTCATTATTTTGAAAGCCTCTTTCCCTCAAGAATTTTCCGACTTTTGCAAACTAGAGCGTTTTCTCGACTTAATAAAAAAAGTACCCTCTATCTTTACGATAGTTTATTAACCTTGAATTACCTTATTAAAAAGAATCTTCAAATAATATACCAGAGAGGAGCTATTCAATTTTTAAGTTGCTTTTTTGTTTTTGAATTTCACAGCTTTTCCTCAAAATTTTCTATCTTTTTTCTCTTTTCTGCTTCCTTTTCATTAGTTGTAGTTATTGGAATTTCTTCTTCTGAATCACGTTCTATTCAAAAACCGCCTCCATTCATGATTTTAAATTTCTAAATATAAATTCAACTCTGAAGTAGAGGTACCTCGATAAATCATTGAGGTGAAGCCTTTGTGGGAGACGACGAGGACGATAAATCAGAGGGCCTTTTTCGCATCGCGGCGATTTAATCTTGGAAGTCCAGAAGTCTCATCCAACGCATCCACCAAAGCGCGAAATTCTCATAAATCTCCCAACTCTCGTTATCATTTCACAAAATGATATCTTTCACGGCAAAAAGGGTGTTGATAAGCGAAAAATAAATGAAAAGGGGCTCCTCTTTATGGGTAGGTATATAAGGTCCCATAATGAGGCATAATTTTTTTAATCAACAAGTTTTTTTTTTTTTTTTTGATAAATTTTAGTTGAAATTTCTACTAACCTGGGTTACAATTTTCAGAAACGATTTTCCCCTAGTGGATCTAATTTGTGATATGAGGCAAAAATCTCTTTTTACGGCTACACAGATAACTTTATGTTTATCAAGTTTGGCGTTACGCTCGTTCTCGACATGAAATTTTACATATTTGTTGGTATTTCTCTCGTTTGTAAGTCTCCAGCTTGAGATCAGTAGAATAAGAAATTTTAGGTAGTGAGGTAAGGCAAGAGGGAAAAGCTCTTTCGAGAATTATGTAAATCTATCTCTAGCTTCCTGTACCCTCGAGTACAGTGATACGCGATAAATATGCGCATACAGTATGATCGAGGGCTCATCCCCCTGGAATCCAAGATGCGGACGTTATTTTCGTAGAATACAAAATATATACATACAGATAAAACTATCAGCTAGTTTTTCTTCGTTTCAATTTTATTCCTGATCTTCTTTCTCGACTTCATTTAATGATAATCGTTCAATCTGCACTTTGGCATGATTAGTTTTTAAAAGTTATCAAACTTGTCAAATTTCTAAAATAACGAGTAAACGTATAAATATTGTAGAAAAATATTAACAAATCATTTTTGGTAAAGATTCTCTAGTAGAAACCACAAAATGGTAAATTTAATTAGAGGCTTTTCCATTGGCCCTAAACCTGTAAGTTAAGTGTTCTTTAATTAAAATCATATTAAGCAAAACGCTAAAAAGACATGAAAAGCTTGAATTAGACCCCAGGGAACTATATATAAGGCACATATCTGTTCTTAACGATCGACACGCTATGACATGCAGTTAATGGATTTTAGGTACCATATTGCTTGAATAAAGAAAACTAGAGAAGTATTACATTTATTTTTCGCTTTTCATTATTTCTCGGGTTTTCCTCACTCCTGATTGTTGATATTAGTTCCGGCTATGACGAACTATTTTAATCTCCCTCATCTGAATTTCCATGCACCTAATTTGTTTCCTGAGAATTCAACAGCCCTTAATTACTTCTAGTGCTTTCGTACCTGTCAAGTTGATTTCGTCAATTTCTCATTTTTCTCAATTGAAGTCTCTTTAAGGTTCAAGGGGATAAAATCGTATTATGTAATAATTTTTACAGTAACCTTTTACTTTAACTTTAGTTATATTTCCATTGTTATATGCAATAAAGGTTTAATATTCAAATCCTCGAAGATGAAAATTTTTTTTAATGTACGTTTGAAACTGAATAAAAAAGTAAAGCCTTCAAAGTGGAACAATTGAGTTGGGGAAGATTTAACTGAAAAAAGCCAACTATTAGCTTGACAAATATTTATGCATTGAGGTGAAGACACAAAAGAATGAAGAAGGTCTAGCAGAGACCATCAAAAGCCGAGCTTAGTCCAGCTTAAAGCTTATGTAGGATTCTGATAGAAAATGCCATAAATATGCATTTCGTATCTACAGTTTCTATGCAGAATACATGACCTGCATTTAATATTCAAAAACATCATTGTGATTACATTTTCTGCAATGTCAATATTTTTATAACCAACTAAACTCGAAATAATGAACATTGATTTGTATTCTTATTATTGTAGATAAGTTTTAATTTATTTTTAAAAATTTATGACAAGAAACAATCCTGATCATATTTTTTTAAGAGAAACGGGTCATGAAGAATAGTGAAACGATCGTAATCCGGATTTTCTTGTTTGGACGTCTCTTACGCAACTCTAGGGTAGATATTCCTACTTTGAAGTAGAAATGGGAAGACATGACGCGTTCCAGGGAATCAAGTCTTGAATAATAAGCTTAAATTCGTGTTTCTGCACTTGGCAAACGTCAATCTGCGTCATTTCCGATGAGATTGCGAGATTCAGCCAAGGGTGAGTTTCCACTAGGTTAACGATTATTTCCCAAGCGAAAGAAACAAGTTGTACATCGCAAAGGGAAAAGAAATGAACGAAAAAATCGGAACAAAAAATGATTCACCCTCTTGACAAATAAAAATCAGGGGTGACTATAGACTTCTGATGAATTCAGTTCGAATCACTTTGGAAATTAAATCTAATTCAATTCTGCTCAGTTCGGTTAAAATATTGCTTTCCGATCATAAAAATCTTTTGCAAATTCGGTACCTCTATACTAACATAATTGATTCTGAAAATCGACACTTTAGATTTATAAACCGCTTTTTGAACGACGAAAGGTTAAGCCTTTTAGAACACGCAAATGAAGCAAAAATAGGACTGAAGTGAGGCTATTTTTAAATGCTTTCTATATTTTTAACTTACGTTTCCAGTTTTTAATATAGTTTTACTTCGAGTTTTATAAAATATAATTTAATACAATTATAATACTCTCATAGCACTAAAAAAATAAAGAAAAACTTTATTAACGAAAAGCTTTTCATTTTTATTAAAGTTTTTGGTAAAGAAAAATAACAGCAATCATATTTACAACCTAACTTTATAGTCCCATTTTATCTTTTTCGTGCATGTTCGACGAAAGTTAACCTTGCGTGATTTGCAAGTACTTAAAGGTAGTGTAATAAAAAAACAATTTCAACTCGACGTTTATAATTTAATTATTAATATATAGCATCTGTGTTCCATAACAGAATATAGAAAAAGAAATCAAGTTGACAGTAACGTAAGTACTAAAAGTAATCAAGGGCTGATGAATTAATTCTCAAAAATGAAATGAAGTGCATGAAAAATTAGATGAAGGGGGATTAAAATACTTTGTCATGTAACCGGAACTAATCAAAATTCAGGAGTCAGAAGTAGATACGAACCCAGAAATTATACAATATTATATTATTGATTTAAATTGTTTTCCTCCATCTCATTAAATTAATGATATTTCAGTTCCCCATTGAATAATGTGCCTTATTCTTCAAAGTTTGCTATCTACTTTACACAAGTTTCACTTTATCTTGCCCGGAAATGTCTCCTTGCAATCCACTTTAAGGGAGATAAGACTTTGAGTAAACGTTGCAAAATCTGTGAAGGGTAACTGAGAGAAGGCGAGGGGAAGAAGAAGAAAGGGCAAGATAAAGAACATCTAAAAGCGTGATGTCTGGGCAGTAAATTATGATAGATGTTCAGAATTACGAGATAGGTGTTTAGTTTATATATATATATATATGTGTATATATATAAGTAAAGAGCAGAGAACTTCGATGTACAAGCCAATATGTGAGGGTGCAGTAGGCCCGTAACACGTTGCACCCTTGGGGCTTCCCGCCCCCTATTGCCCCACTTACAGCTCATACGTTTCCTTATATCCGATTCTTCTGCTTTCTGTATTTGCTTCGAAAATGTTCCTTTTCCACCTCCCCTTAATCCTTATTTATCCAATTCAGAAAATCTTTCCAGAAAAAAGAAAAATAGAGGCAACGTTTACAGTTGAGAAATCCCCCTGGACAGCAAAAAGGTCGAATTCATTTTAAATTTTCTTAAAAGTTTCCTCTCTTGTTACATTTTTACTTTTATTTATTTATTTAATTGTCATTGAATTCCCCCAAATTCAGTTGTTAGGAAATCTTAAATTATAAATGGGTTTAGTAAATATTCATTCCTAATTTCCTGTTATTCCAGTAAATATTTTTTATCGTGAAATTACTTTTTGAACTATTTTATAATCAAAGTTTTGAATACTTATCCACTGTACATGATTTTACGCTGGAGCAAGAGAAGGTTTATTTAAGAGTTTTCCTTAAAATGGGAAATTGCTTGAGGAAATAAGTTTTAGATCATTAAAACTTCTTCCTTATCCAGTAGAAATTTTTAAACATTTATTACACTTAATAAAGTTTAATGATTTCGGCTTTAGAGTTGAATTAAGTTACTTGAATCTTGTAGTATAATTTTCTTATCTACTTTCAGAATTAAAAAAAATAATAATAATGTATTGAGTAACTTAGAAGACAAAATCAGGAGGAAGGCTAAATTGAGTTGAGGGCATTGATTTCAACTTTATTTTACTTTCTTTTTCCCTCTCTTTGTACCAGTGTACTTTAAGTTGACAAGAAGCGAGAGAGAAGTTTGGTCTGAAACAAACCGAGAAAAATTCTCTGTTCCAGAATTCATGAAACTCTCATAGATACACACTGGTGTCCAATAATAACGTACAA
>JAUESH010008678.1:0-16629 GCA_032275165.1 Synergus magnus
CTGCGCGCGCATCATTTAGGCTTACCGCAGGAGAAATTCTCCCATTGGTCAAAATTTTACGCGCGCGATTCAAAATCAATTTAATTTAATTCGATTTTGAATCGCGCGCCAAATAACAGCCAATTACAGAATTTCTCCAATGGCAAGCCAATGCGTGCTGCGCGCGCAGGCTGCCCCATTTGAGAGCACTGATTCAAATCTTTCAAATCGACACTTGTTGATCGTAAAAAATGTTTCGTATGATCTATTTATACTCATTTACATTAGATATAATGTCCTTCTAACAGTTTTTGACTATTTTTTCACTACCTAATCTTCCTTTCAGTTTTTTAAACCGAATCAAATTGTCCGAATCCATACCACGTTTCATTCTTTCTTTGTTCTTTTTCGCCGGCCATTCCGCCGCCATTCTCGAATTTACGTTTGTGCTTTGTGTATAGGGTGTATAGTTCAACATACGTTTATAAATTGTTTTGGTCACGGTTAAACGATTCAAGTCAATGAAAATGTTTAAAGTTTGTGCCGTTTGTGCACAAGTGCTTACAAATTGAGTACGCTACATTCTTGAAAAACACAGGTGAGCTTTTTACAGTTTCATCATTTTCACTTTGTTCATTATTTTTTCTGATAGTTTATGTTCATACACACATCATAAACAGAAATAACATCAACAATCGATAATATGTATGTATTTATAACATTTATAAACGTCCCAAATGTGTGAATAATGATTTCTTTTAATTAATCGAAAATGGTTCAATTAAGCGATCCTAATTTGAGGTTAGGCTACACTAATATTCTGTGAATTTCAGGATGAATTTGCAGAATATTTTTTTCACATAGAAAATTGCTTAAATCAGGGCCTAAACTGATCAGGATTTGAGTTTCCACATTTTTATCACACTTCCTTATAAAAGGAAATGCTGTTCAACATTCCAAAAGAAACAAAAATCTTTTTCGGGAAAAGGATTTACAAAAAATATTTCATAATTTTTCCAATAAATTACCAAAAGATTTAGAAAGATTCCCTAAAAAATTATGTGTATTGTTCAATTTCCTAAATTTTAAGAAATTTTTCCAAAATTTATAGTAAATTTCCAAAAGTTTTAGGGAAAATCCCTAAAATGTTAGTGAAAACCATTTTTCCCCAAAAAAAGTGGAATTGGAAAAATTAAGGGATTTCAAAAGTATGCAAAATAATTCAGAATTTCTAATTTTTGAAATATAAAAACTTGTCATTCCTGGCCTAATTTCAGGAATCTCAATAAGTTAATAAAATCCTTTTAAATTCCTTAAAATTATTCAAAATCTCATGAAATCTCATTAAAGCCCTTAAAATACCTAAAAATCCAATGAAATTTCGTGAAATCCTTTAAAAGTTTTTACTGTTACTTAAAATTCCACAACATATCGTTAAACCTTTTAAGATTGCTCAAAATTTCATGAAATCTCTTAAAATTGCTGAAAATCCAATCATATTTCGTAAAATTCATTGAATCCCTTAAAAGTCCTTAAAATTACTTAATATCCCATAAAATATCGTCAAATTCCTTAAAATTTCTAAAAATCTCCAATAAATTTGGTATAATCCTTTGAAATTTCTTAATATTATTCAAAATCCCATAAAATCTCATTAAATCCCTTAAAATATCTGAAAATCCAATGAAATTTCGTGAAATCCCTTGAAATCGCTTTAGAGTTTCTAAAATTACTTAAAGTTACACAAAATATCGTTATATCCTTTAAAATTATTTAAAATCCCATGAAATCTCCTTAAATACTTTCAAATACCTGAAAATCCAATGAAATTTCTTTACATTTTTAGATTCTTTAAATTTCTTTAGATTCTATAAAATCCCAATAACTGATAAAATCCCTTAAAATTTATGAAAATCACAATAAATTTCGTAAAATTCGTATTTTCAATATAATCTTTTTGACAACAATTGTTTTGACAACGAAAATAGTCTGAAGATAGTTTTCAAATTCGATACATTCACAGAAATTCGCGCAATTTCCAAAAAAAAAAAAACTAATCAGGTTTTTGACAACAATGTGTTCGATATATTGGTAACATCACTTTTTTAAGATAGGATAAATGGTTTAATAAAATTGATAAAATAAAGTTTCAATTAAAAAAAATAAAAACAAAAAAATTATTGTCCAAACTTAATGCTTCCTCTATGAGGAAGCAAAATGCTTATTGAAAAGTGCCTTTTCTTTCTGATTCTGATAGAACTTTTCGTCCTTTTTCGAAATCTGTCGGAAAATTTTTGGTGAAAAAATTTAGTTTAAAAATTATCACACTCAATACTTTAACAATTTTTTGTTAATACACGTTATCAGTTTATCAGTTTTTAAAATTCAAATTATACTCATAATTTTTTGACTCATATTATACTCATACCTATTTGAAATATAATTCAAATTTAAACTAAAGAGATTCCATGCAATCGAAAAAATTTTAACGAACTTTATGGAAGTTGAAGACATTCCAATTTTTTTTTTCATGAAGTTCAAAAGCTTTCATGGAATTTTTGGGGTTTCATGAGATTTTCTTAGGAATTTCAAAGAATTTTGTGAAATTTTAGAGAATATTAAAAGATTATAAGGAATTTCAAAGAATTTTAAAAGATTTAAAATTATTTCAAGAGATTTCAAAAGAGTTTCAAAATTTTTTCTAGAAATTTTAAAGGTCGTAGAATTTAAAAGGTTTTAGGAGATTTTTAGAAATTCATAATCTTAGGAATTAAATGATTTCGTGGAATTTAATGAATTTTAATGAATTTCGTGGAATTTTATGAGATTTGAGATGATTTCAAGAGATTTTTTTAGAAAACCCCGTTTTCTAATATCTTCGAGGTAGACTTTGGACACACTAAAAAAAATGTTCGGTAGGGACAGAAAAATGTTTGGTTGCTATACAGCAAACAAAATTTTCGTTGCTTCCACCAAAACTTTTGTCGAGCCAACAAAAGTTTTTAAACGTTTTATTTGGAAGAGCAAACATTTTTTTTTTATGTAGAGCAACTAATCATTTTGGTGTCCTATGGCTGTAGAACGAAAAAAACTCTTCGTTTTACGAAAAAGGTATTAAAAGTAAACATTTTTTCGCTCTGCAGCCATACTTCTACTTCAAAAATTAGTACAATATATTTATAGAGCCATTTTATATTATTCTAGTTCTAATACTTCTTGAGTAAAATGAAGAAATAGAATTTTGAGAGAATAAAATAAATTATATTTTCTTATGAATAATCTTTTTCCAGAACAAGATGGATCCGCTTAATCTTTTTAAACCAAACAAGCCGTTTAAGCGAGTTTTTATTAAACCACCAGTCAGTCAAAGGCATGTTCCTACAGACATGACAGCTCTCGATAAACAGTTGGAACTGGACGTAAACAAGGAAATTTTTGAGGGGACAGATTACGTCAAACGATATGTCGAGGAAGAAGAAGTCAGAGTTTTGGAGGTACGTATATAATATTCTAGTATTTCAGAAATTATTGTGAATATTAAATATACTCTCTTGTTCTTCCATTTTCAGGCAGCACACCAAGCACGAATTCTGAATCCAGGTGCAAGATTTGATGAAGTTTCGCAAGGCACTACATCTGTGTTGAACGAGATTGAAAATGAGAAACTTATCCAAATTTATAAAACCTTTAATTTTGCTTATCGTCCGAAAGAGAATCTTACGATATCTACTATGAAAGACAAGATTGTTTCCATGGTAGATACTAATCCAGTTGTTGTAATTCAAGGCCCCACTGGATGTGGAAAAACCACTCAGGTTCCACAATTTTTGCTCGACAACAGCTACAGGAAAAAAGTTCCTTGTAATATCATCGGTAGGTTGATAAAATTAATTTTTTGTCTGTGACAAGGGTGGTGACCGGGAAATCGAGAAAGGCCGGGAAATGACCGGGAATTTTATTGACCGGAAAAAACCCGAGAAATGACCGGAAATTTAATTAAAAACCGGGAGTTTACTTCTCATCGCAGTAAAATTCAAATTTTCATTCTTTTAATAATTATCTATACTATATTAATTTGGGATAAAGTTTCAGAAGTCTAGACTGACATTTTTTACATTTATTGCAATAAAAATATTTTTAAAAAAAGTTTCCAAAACCCAAAATTTTTATTTAATTATTAGCAGAAATTTACCCGGCGTTGTCCGAGATTTTATGAGATTTCATAGAATTTAAAGGAATTTCTAAGAGACTTTAAAGGATTGAAAAGGATTTTAAAGAATTTCAAGGGATTTCAAGAGATTTAATAAGATGTCAAAGATTATAAAAGGATTTTAAGATATTTATAGTGATTTTAAGGATTTTCAAGGGATAAAAATACCTTAAAGGATTTTTTAAAAAATTCAAGGGATGCTAAGAGATTTTGATTGATTTTAGGGATTTTAAGGAATTTTTACAAGAGTTGAAAAGAGTTATCAACAGGTTTTTTCAGTGATTTTACAAGATTTCAAGCCATTTTAATGATTTTAACGAATTTGAAGAGATTTCAAGATATTTCAAGATATTTCAAGAGATTTTAATAACCCCAAGGGATTTTGAAATATTTTAAACGATTTTAAGACATTTACAGAAATGATATTAGGGAGGCCACAAGGTCAGAGAAATCAGGGAAATGTCAGGGAAATGCGAGTAGCTGTCAGCAAAAATAGAAATTGATATTTATATTGTGTTATTTTTGTCGTATTATATATGGGGCATTCCATATCAAATCGACCACTTTTGACTCCGATCCCTTTCGATTTGGCTGAAACTTTTTTATCTTTTTCTACCCTATCGAAAACATTTTTCAGAATTTTTTCAAATTTTTTTATCTAACCCAAAAAAAGTTATGGGTTTTTTTTTTTTAAATGGCTTTTTTTAAATGACCGTAACTTTTTCAAAAATTGACTTACTTTTTTTTTTTTTTTTTTTTTTAATTTTTGTCTTTAAATGCAATTTGTAGAAAAAAAATTCAACAAAATTATACAAATCCATCTTCAACGTTCTTTTTGACATTTTTGGAAAAACCGGAAGTTTCGAGATGATTGTCGTTTTTAATTTCTTTTTTTTTTTTTTTTAGAATGTACAAAGAACCTTAAAATTTGGAAACAAAAAAATAATAATAATTAGAAGTGATAGTCATCGGAAAAATTTCAATTTTTTTCGAAAAAGTTAGAAAAAAGTCAGTAGATATAAAAATTTATATCTACTATACATAAATATGCACCATTATTAATTTATCTTGACACAAATTAAAAGGATTGAATTTTTAAAAAATCATCTTTCTTTTTAGTGACCCAGCCCAGAAGAATAGCAGCCATCAGTATTGCTCAACGAGTCAGTAAAGAAAGAAACTGGTCACTAGGATCGCTTGTTGGATATCAAGTAGGAATGTGCAATGTTACTTCCGAAAACACAAGATTAACTTATTGCACAACTGGAGTCCTTCTTCGGAAACTAATTCGATCCAAAAACATGCTCGACTACACGCACGTGATTCTTGACGAAGTTCACGAGCGAAATCAAGAAATGGACTTCCTTCTCTTGGTAGTTAGAAAATTATTGCGTACAAATTCTCGACAAGTTAAAGTAATCCTCATGTCCGCCACATTCGACGTAGAAAAATTCGCAACCTACTTTTCTTCTCCTGTCGGAAACGAATTAACTCCGGCACCGATAGTCGATGTGGCCAAAAAAAATCGTTTTAACGTGAACATATTTTACCTCTGTCAAATGAGTATGCTCTGCAAATTGCCAGAAGTTCTGGAAAAGGAACCGAAGGTGTCGATAGAAATGATGAATTTCTGTCGAAAAATCATTATTATTCTTGATGATGTTGACAAAAAGAGCGATCAAGACGACGCGAGACTTGAAGACGATGAGGAAGATGAGGACGATGAAGAGGAATTCAGGCGACATGTGATTCTAGTTTTTCTTCCGGGTATTTGGGAAATTGAAGAGATGCACGATATTTTGAAATCCCCTGTCTATGACAACATGAAGTGGGATGTAGTCGTGATGCATTCTTCTATAACGAATGAAGAACAACAGAGGATTTTCGAGAAACCTCCCAAGGGCTATCGTCGGATTATTTTGTCGACAAATATTTCAGAGAGTAGTATCACTGTTCCTGATGTTAAATATGGTTTGTATATTTTATATTTCGAAGTGTGTATTCGTTCAGCTTTTCGGACGAATAGCATTAGCGCGACAGAAAAATTCCCGTTCCCCTTTCTAATTTAGTGAATCAAATTTGCAAGATTTCGGTATTCGTTTTAAAAATCTGGACTTTATATTTATATATTTATATTTGTAGCCATTTGTAGCCATATTTAGCAAGCAACGAGGGGGTCGATCACTCGAATTTTGAGTGTACACCAGATTTCGAAGATTGAATTTCGCAGTCTAACAACTCTCAGAATTAGATTAATTTTTGATTGAAGTTTCAATTTAAATACTGGTTCATGAATCTAATAACGAAGTTATATTTTACTTTGCGTCAAAAGCAGAAGCAATTTTTATTTTTCTATTAAAGTTATGACGCAAAATAATTTCCTTTAAAAAATTTTTTAATTATTAATATTAGAAATTTAAATTAAAAAATTATATGTGTTATTTAAAAATGATATTTCATTGTTTAAATGGATTTGAAGAAATTTTATGTAATTTTAAGAAATTTCA
Source organism: Synergus magnus (assembly GCA_032275165.1). Taxonomy (NCBI): domain Eukaryota; kingdom Metazoa; phylum Arthropoda; class Insecta; order Hymenoptera; family Cynipidae; genus Synergus; species Synergus magnus. The sequence continues at coordinate 6,697 of JAUESH010008678.1, forward strand.
AGTTTTTTGGGAAGTTTAAAAGGTTGCTGTGGAATTTTTTGGATTTCAAGAGATTTTGAGAAATTTCAAAGCATTTTGTGTAATTTTAAGGGATACCAAAATATTGCTAGGGACTTTCAGGTATCCTAAAAGATTTTGAGTAATTTCGAGGAATTTCATGGAATTTTAAGATATCAAAAGATTTTTTTAGTGAACTTTAAAAGATTTCGAGGAAATTAAAAAAATTATAAAGGATTTATAGAATTTTAAAGCATTTCATGTAATTTTAAGGAATTTTATACAATTGTGAGGTATCAAAAAATTTTGTTTAGTAAATTTGAAAAGATTTCACATTTTTTTTTAGAAATATTAAACGTCGTCGTTAAATTTTTAGGATTTTAAGAGACTTTGAGGAATTTCAAAGCATTTCGTGTAATTTTAAGAAATAGCAAAAGATTTCTGGAAATTTTTAGGTTTTTCGGGAACTTTCTTTTGTTTTCGAGAGATTTTTATGAATTTTAAAACTTCGTAAAATTTTAAGATATGTATCAAAAATTGTTTAAAAGGAATTTGAAGGGATTTTATGAAATGTTAAGAGATTTCAATAGTTTTTTTAAAGGAATTTTTGAGACTTCAGGAGACTTTAAGGAATTTAAAATCATTTCGTGTAATTATAAGGGATCCCAAAAGATTTTTTTTAGTGAATTTTAAAAGATTACAAATTTTTTTTTAGGAATGTTAAACTTAAAAGATTTTGAGGAATTTCAAAGTATTTTGTGTAATTTTAAGGAATAGTAAAATATTTCTAGGAATTTTCAGGTTTTTCGTAGAATTTTTAAGGATTTAGAAAGTTTTTTGTAGGAATCGTAAAGGTTGAGGTATTTGAAAAGTTTTTTTTAAGGAATTTTATAAGAATTTTACGATTTCTAGATATTTTAAGGGATTTCGTGGAATTTTAATTGATTTAAAGCGATTTCAACAGATTTGAAGAGATTTTAAAAGATTTCAAAGATTCGGGAAAGCAAACATTTTCTTTATTTACAACTATTATTTTTAATACTGTTTTTTCGTTCTTACAGTGATTGACTTTTGTTTGACTAAACAACTCGTCACGAATCCAAAAACCAACTTCCAGTCTCTGGAACTTGTCTGGGCGAGCAAAGCCAATTGCGAGCAACGAGCGGGAAGAACTGGTCGAGTGATGGATGGTCGAGTTTATCGCTTGATACCGAAACATTTTTACGAGGTAAGATATTTTATTAGGGTTCTATTGAAAACATTTTAATTAATTAATGCAGACTTTAAAGGTTCTTTTTTAATTACAGAATGTGCTTCCGAAAGAAGGAGATCCAGAAATGTTGCGAGCGCCACTTGAAAACTTGGTGCTGAATGCCAAACTTTTGGATATGGGTGAGCCGAAAAGCATCTTGGCTCTTTCTTTAGATCCTCCAGACCTCAGCAATTTGAAACGTACGATCTTACTCCTAAAAGAAGCGGGTGCTTTATACAACAAAACTGAGCCATTCAACGACTACGACGGCGAATTAACTGATCTTGGACAGATAATGGCTAATCTGCCAATGGACATTCGAATCTCGAAATTGATTGCTCTTGGTCACGTATTTAGCATCCTTAAAGATTCGATTATTGTTGGCGCAAGCATGGCAGTGAAAAGTATATTCAGCAATCCCTTCCAGAAAAAACTGCAAGCTTACAACGCTAAACTTACCTGGGCTGATCGATCCTGCAGTGATTGCATTGCTTCACTGAATGTTTTCAAAGTAATTTATTCATCTATTTGCCAGGCTTCACAGTCTTTCCCTTATTCCCTTCTTTCCCCTTTTCCTTAAGAATTTTTCTTTTCTCCTTTTTTTAATTGCTTTTCTCTTAAGAATTATTCTTATTTACCCATATTTCAAAAAAATTCACCGTTCTCTCCTTTTTCACTTAAATGTGGCCTGAATAAACAAAACCTGAACTATTTTTACTTGAAAACTCCACTGTTTTGTTAAAAATTCAATTATTTGGTTAAATATAAATCTTTTTTGTTGGCAATTCATTTTTTGTTTGAAAATTTAATTATTCGATTAAAAATTCATCTTTTTGGCTTGAAAATTAATCTTTTTTTTTTTTTTTTTTTTATGAAAAATTAACTATATTTCGTTGATAATAAAAAATTTTTATTGAAAATTCCAGTAGTATGTTTTGTTCAAAATGTAATTATTTAGTTAAAAATTCATCTTTTTGGTTGACAAGTAAACTATTCCGTATAAAATTCATTTTTTTGATTGAATACTCAATTACTTTCTTCAAAATCCAATTATTAAATTTTTTGTTGAAAGTTCAAGTACATTTTGTTGAAAATTGAAATATGTAGTTTAAAATCCATCTTTCTATTTAAAAAGTACATTTTTCCGTAGAAAATTCACTTTTTTGATTGAAAACTCACCTATTTTGGATAAAAATTAATTTTCTTTGTTCAAAATTCAACTATTCCGTTTTTTATTGAATATTCAAGTAGTATTTTGTTAAAAATCCATTTTTTCGATTGAAGAGTAAGGTATTCGGTTGAAAACGTACTTTTTTAGTTGAAAATTAATTTCCTTTATTTAAAATTCAATTATTCCATTTTTTATTGAAAATTCAAGTAGTATTTTGTTGAAAATATTGATCTTTTTGTTTGAAAATTGAACTGTTTCACTGAAAATTCATTTTTTTTTTTAATTGAAAAATTGTCTGTTGTTGGTTGAAAATGAATTTTCCTTATTTAAAATTCAATTCCATTTTCTGTTGAAGATTCAACTAGTATTTTGTTGAAAATTGATCTATTTTATCTTCTTGGTTGACAATTGAGCTGTTCCATTGAAAATTCACTTTTTTTTGGTTGAAAAATCATCTATTTCTGGTTGAAAACTCAATTATTTAATTTTTTGTTGGCAATTCAAGTAGTATTTTATTGGAAATCTATATTTTTAGTTAAAAAATAAACTATTCCGTTGAAAATTCACCTTTTTGTTTTAAAATTGAACTATTATGTTGAAAATTCATTTTTTTTGGTCAAATATTCAGTTGGAAACCCATTTTTTTATGAAAAAATAAACTATTGAGTTGAATATTCCTTTTTTTGATTGAAACCAATTATTTTTGACGGAAAATTAATTTTCATTGTTGAAAATTGAAATATTTAGTTGAGAATCCATGTTTTTAGTTAATTGAACTATTTTTGGTTAAACATATATCTTTTTTTTATTGAAAACTAAAAAAGTCCGTTGAAAATTGATTGTATTAATTTTATTTGAAAAAAAATTTATTCCCCTATTACTTATGTAAAAAAATAGGAGAGTAAATGATTATATTAATTCCTCAGTTTTGAGATAATTTTGTGCTGTGAAGTCTGATTACCTCATTCCCTTTTTAATTTCTTTCCTACTTCTAATTTACAGGTTTGGCAACAAGAAAAGGCGAATCGTCGAATCACCAATACTAAAATGGAGAAGAACTGGGCCCAAAGACATTTCATTCAGATAAGAATGTTACGAGAAATAGAGCACTTTGCCAAAGAAGTTACTAATCGATTAGAAAATTTGGGAATCGTAGACAGCGTTGGTGAAAATCGAGTCGTCTGGACAGAAACCGAACGAGCATTTGTCCAGAAAGTTGTAATTGCTGGGGCATTTTACCCCAATTACTTTGTGAAAAATTCAACAAATCGACTCAGGGATCAGAAGGATGCTGTGAAGCTCGTATCAGGCATGGATCCATCGAAGACGGTTTATTTGCAAGGATGGCCTGTGAATCAACCTGGCCCACTTTATGCAAAGCGAATCCAAGAAATCTTCAAAGATTGTACTCCTTCTTCGGTCGGAAAAATCATCGTTTCTTTCGATAACTCCAGTCGCGTCTATGTGCACTTTTGGAATAGCGAAAGGAACCTAACTAAAGAGAATAAATCTCCAGATGTTATCGGAAAAATCTCTTTAGCTGTCTACAGGTAATATTATTTGTTCAAACTTGTAATATTTCATTTAGAATTTATCTTAATTGAAGGCCTTACAGATTGATCCCTATATCTTCTATTGTACCCTATATTCAGCTGAGGTCCCTAATGTCCACTATTTTCAAGATTTTCTGCCTAAAGTATCCTATTTTAAAAGTCAACAATGTAAAATATTCCATAAATTTTTACAAAATTGACAGATTATGGACTTCACAGTCTTTTTCTTATTCCTATGTTTTCTCATTTTTTTAGGAATTACACTTTTTTCTCCTGTTTTCCAGAAAACTCTCCTTTTATTTAGTTGAAATATCAACTATTTTTCGTTGAAAATTAATTTTTTTTTTTTTTTTTTTTTGCTGAAAATTCAATAATTCTTTTTTTTGTAGCAATTTCAACTATTTTATTGAAAATAATATTTTTTTCGTTGAAAATTTAAATATTTAATTGATTATCTATTTTTTTGTCCAAAAGGAAAATATTTTTTTCGTTAAAAATTCACTTTTTAAAGTGAAAATTAATTTTCTTTGTTGAAAATCATTTTTTTCATAGAAAATTACAATATTTAGTTGATAAAACATTTGTTTTGTTGAAAAGCAAAATATTCCGTTAAAAATTCACTGTTGATTGAAAAGTAAAATATTTTGTTGAAAATCCATTTTTTTATTCAAAGGAATACCAATGTTGAGATTATGTTGGGTACTATTAATACAAATTTACATACAAACTATATCAGGTTTTTTTTCTTTTTGCTCCTCACATCGCAAAACTGTCCGATTTTTGTAAAAGAAAAAAAGGGTGCTCTCTGTACCCTATTTTTCCCCATATGGACTGTGAGACCTGTAGTTATAATTTTTAATTTTACTTTCAGAGCTCTGAAATTGAGGAAAATTAACATACCAATAACCCTTCAAGTTTTGGATGATCAGTCAGCTGCCATTGAAGCGAAGAAGTTGGACTTAGTTCAAGATGGCAGTCAAACGTTCTTCGATAAAAAGCCAAAGATCTTCGAGCAGAAAAAGAATTTTGGAATCCGACCAGTTTTGCCTGGACTTGATATCACCATGATTTCTTTCGTTATAACCGAAATCATAACTCCTGGTCATTTTTGGGCTCAAATGGTGGACGATGAGTCACAAGAAAATCTAAAAACTATTTTGAGGATAGTCAACACACAAGAAGGTTTCTTGATTCCCTTAAACTCTATAGGCCAAGTTGGAGCTCTCGTATTTGCACCTAACTTGCGAAAAGATAGTTATCACAGAGCTGTGATCCAAAGCTACTCGCACGAAAACAATGTCAAACTCGCTGAGGTGTTGTTCGTCGACACTGGAAAAACTGCAACTGTAAAAATTAATGACCTTCGACGGTTGAGACCATTCACTAAAAGCGAGGAGGAATTGTATGACTTGTTTAATTTACCAGCCCAGGCTTTCGAATGTGTTCTCGCTAACATTCGTCCAACTTTTATGTCGAATGTCACCGGCCAGTGGTCACCAGAAGCATTCAAAGAATTTACCAAAGTGATTAAATCAGATGAGCACGGAAGAAAAAGGAACCTTTTCGGCGAAGTATATTCCGTCGTGAACAGCGTCGTATCGCTGAATTTGATCTGCGTGAGTGGAGTAGAAAAAAATTTGACTAAGTTGGACATGAATGACCATCTCATCAAACGGAGATATGCAGAACATAAAGAGGAAGATTATCTTTCGCGTTCTAATCACGAACTACGTCTGCAAGCTGCTGACATGAGTACAGAACAGAGGCAGGTTTATGAAGAGGCTCAATACGATCAGTATTTCTTGTCAGACTTTTATCCAGAACCTCCACCGATTGAAGCCTGTCATAGGACTCTTTCTTTAAGAGGACCCTTTTCTCCTTTGGAAATTGATTTGATGCATCTCTGCGCAGGAGCTGCTAGAAGGGTATTTATTATTCTTATTTTTAATTGGAATTCAGTGAATTTATATTGGAATACAAAAAAAAATGTCCAGCGTGTCTATAAAACAAAGAACAGGCTTCAAAGTCTCTTCCCTTCTTTTCTCGTTTTTTTACATAAACTTAGCAAACCAAAACACGCGCGCTACGCGCGCGATTATTTATTTTACTTCTTACAACTTCAAGTCATTCAAAAACCAATGAAATTTCGCTGATTCACATTTAGAGAGCAGGTTTGAAACAACAATGTTTCTAGGAATTTTAAGGAATTTTCAAGTATTTTTTTGAAATTCTAAGGATTTTTAAGATTTTTAAAAGATTTCGTAGAATTTTAAGGGATTTTAAATGTTTTGAAATTTTGAAGAATATTAAGAGAATTCAAAAAATTTTTATGATTCTTAAAAGATTTTGTGGAATTTTGAGAGATTTCTAATAATTTTAATGGATTTTTAAGGGACGTAAAGGGATTTTAAATGTTATCGTAGAATTTTAAAGAATTTCAAGAAGTTTTTAGGAATTTTAAGAGATTTTCACAAATTTGAACGGATTTCAAGAGCTTTTGATGACTTTAAAAATATTTTATGGGATTTAAAGGACTTTAAAATTTATCAAAGATTTTTAACAATTCTAAGAGGTTTCTAGGAAGTTTAAGGGATAAAAAAATATTTTTAATGATGTGGAATTTCGAAGAATTTTAAGAGAATTTTAAAAATTGATGGGATTTTTTATAATTTTAATGGATTTTAAAGGATATAAAGGAATTTTATATGGTATTTTAGTATTTTAAGGAATGTCAAAAAATTTCTAGAAAATTTAAGAAATTTTCACGAGATTTCACGGATTTCAAGAGATTTTTATGAGTTTTAAAATATTTTGTGGGATTTAAATGATTTTAAAGTTTGTCAGGTAATTTTATTGAGGGATTTCAAAAGTATTTCTATACATATATGATTTTTAAAAGATTTTGTAGAATTTAAAAGGATTTCGAAAGTTGTTAAAGTTTAAGCGATTTCATGAGATTTTTCTAATTTTTAAGAGATTTTTAATGTTAAGAAATTCCAAGAGGTTTTTTTTAGAAATTTTTAGAGATTTTTGCGAATTTTAACTTGGATTTTAAGAGATTCATGATTTTAATGGTTTTTGTGGATTTTTAAGGGATTTCAAGATATTTCTGGGAGTTTTAAGAAATCTTAACGAATTTTAATAAGGGATTTCGAAAGTTTTCGTGAAATTTTATTGCGTCATTGGTTTGTTTTTCTTCTTTCAACTTCAAGTCATTTAAAAGCCAAAGGTTTGCAACAATAATGTTTGCGAGATTTTCGAGACATTTCGTTACACAACTTTTTTAATAAGATAAGATGTTGACTAAATTATTAAAACCCAGTAAGAGAATTTAACTATTTCGTTAAAAATGAACTTTTTTGGTTGAAAATTAGTTTGCTTTATCGAAAATTCAACTACACTCGTACCCCGATGTTAGCGCAGCCACGGGGGTAGAGCGCCTACGAGCGGGGTCAATTAAAATGCGATGAACGAGCACTCTCAGGTCTAAACTCAGGACCGCATATATAGACTCTGAACTCAGAAATTCACAATACGCAGTACGTCTACGCAGTACGGCGCTGGTTGTTCGAGGTCACTACGGGCGACGCACAACACTGCTTGACACGAGGGGGGGACGCAGAATCAGTCAAGCGTGAAAAGCGCCGAAGTACGAGGCACCGTACTTCGGGGTACGAGTGTATTCCATTTTTTGGTAAAAATTCATCGTTTTTCATCGAAATTTTAAATATTTAGTTGAAAATTTAACTTTTTTTCGATGAAAATTAATTCTTCTTCTTGAAATTTAAACTATTTTGATTGAAAATTTAATTAGGTATTTAGTTGAAAATAAATTTTTTTTATTGAAAACTTAACTATTTTACTTGAAAATTCAACTATTCGGTTGAAAATTAATTTTCTTGTGGAAAAATTTAGATGAAAATCCATCCTTCGGTTGACAAGTAAACTATTCCGTTAAAAATTCACTTTTTTGTTTAAAAATTGAACTATTCGATTGAAAATTCATTTTTTTAGTACAAAAATTTAAATGAAAATCCATTTTGGTGTTGAAAATCTCTTTTTTGTGGAAAAATTACCTTCTTTTTTTCTGGTTTGAGAGTTTTTCATTCTGTGAAGCCTGAAGAAAGTTAATCTGACTTATTTTATTGTTCAAGATAAACGTGGAAAGCAACTCAGTGAACTCTATATTATTGGACACAACACCAGATGATCCTCACGATCGACTTTTGGTAGCCGGATCTGTACATGAATCTCCAAATGGGGATAACTTGACCCTACGAGACACGACTCTGATGCCAAATCTTCCTGGATTGACAGCAATTTTGACTTTGCTTTTTGCACCACGAATAGAATTAAGACGCAATTCCACCGGAAGTTACTACACGGGTGCCTTGTGTGGCTTAGGAGCACTTCCTAACAAGAAAGAGTCTCTATTTCCAGAGCACGATATGGAAATTAAGTTCGACGTTGAAATCACCATTGATGATTTGCTAACCGTAAGTTAACTTCAAAATTCCATTTCTTCATTTTACTCAACCAATATTATAATTAGATATATTTTCTCTCTGTACTAAAAGTAAACATTTTTTCGCTCTGTACACATATTTACATTTGAGAAATAAGTACCACTACAGAGGAAAAAAATGTCTAATTCTAATATTTGTTAAATAAACTGAAGAAATAAAATTTGAAGACTAGCGCTTAAAATGCTATAATTTTTATTTTATAATTTTGTATTCTCTAGATAAACAAACTGCGACATTGGATTAATATGGGTCTGCACGTCGATACAGAGAAAGACGACGCTAATCAACAAAGAATGACTTCGACAATTAATTGCCAGACTCGCATAAAAGAATTACTTTTCAACTTGATGGAGAAACAGCGAATTGACCAAGATCCGGAGCTGATTCCTCGCTCCAACAAGTGGCATCTGTACAATGAAAATGACTTCCTTCAGCCAGGAAAGTTTGCTTTAGCTAAGGAATATATTTATCCGTTACATTATGCTCTCGAATTAACGAAAAGAGACGAAAGATATGAGCGAATGTTGGCACACATCGCAGAATTACGAGAACTCGCGAGAACGTAAGTGAATAATTTGATAAAATCATATATTAATATTGTACATTTTTTTTTAAATAAATCTAATGGATAATTATTTCAATTGCAGGGACATGAGAAATCGGCGACTCGTCGAAACCACTTGCGAACTCTGTAACGAGGAAATATTCGGAGTCTTCGAATTACGAGACCATTTGTTTACACTCAAACATAGAATAAAGCAAGAGGAATTGGGAATAAAATAAGAAAACGTTAGCGCCTCATTCCTACGTTTTCCTAAATTTGCTTTTCACTTCATTCATAGTGTATTAATAATTCGACAGTGCCATGGACCATTTTAGTTTGTACTAGTCGTTACTTATTCTTCATTTAAGGATTTCTTTAACAATTTTTATAAGATGTTGACATCGATTGAAGAGTTTTACTTCTTTTATTTTTAAAAATTAATATTTTCAACGAAGTATTTTTTTTATTTTCGTAACATACTCTTCATGTGATAAACGATGAACAGAAAAGTTGTATTACTGTAAACAGTTTCCTTTAATTAATGTGACTACAGAAGGTTTATGAAAAATATATCCTGTTACTATCTTGATTATATCTTGAAAGGCTGGTTAGCTTAAGATTAAAATTACTTTAGAGTTTATTATTGTTTTACGAACGAGAAGCAATAACAAAAGGAGAAGAAGTGTATGAACTATGACGGGGAAAGTATTAATAGAAACTATTTCTTTATTTGTTATTCTGTCTGTTTATTTTTACCTCTTCCAATTTAATAAGGAATTTGTTACAATTAAGAATATTGTAAATTCTCCGTCAATACACTCATACCCCGAAGTACGGTGCCTCGTACTACGGCGCTTTTCACGCTTGACTGATTCTGCGTCCCCCCCTCG
>JAUESH010008699.1:0-11329 GCA_032275165.1 Synergus magnus
ATTTTCGATTTTTTTTTAAGAATGAAGTAGAAAAAAATTGAAAACAGAAGAACAATAGAACTAGAATATTTAAAACAATTTTTAATTGCTTCAAATAAACGGAATGTACTTACTATCTGCAAATAGTTGCAGTTAATTTTGTTATATAATATTTTCTTACATAAAAACGTTATTTTATACAAGAACAAATAAATAAAAAAAATTCTTATCAAAAAACACGTCATATTATAGGAAACCTATATATATGAAAGTTTTCTACGTTTTCGAATACTTCAAGTGGAACGTTTAATAGTTTTGTTACTACAAATTATCTCATTGTAAAGATGGTGTCGTATATTTTTCTGCTTTTCATTTTGGCATGTAAGTACTATATATGCAATTTAAAGAACAATATTTATCGAATCTTGGTTACTACACTGAATTTTTTGTTTTTCTTTAACTTCATTCAGCAATAAATCAGCCAATCTGGGGCCAAAATAGAATTATAGGAGGACAAAATGCTAAAATTTCGGATTTTCCTTTCATGGTAAAATTTATAGTTATTACATCATTTATTTGAATGAAATTTATAAACTGAATTATTAAAATGATCAACTTTCTGATTAAAATAATAGGTACACTTAAACGCTAGCGATGGAAAAATTTATTATGTTTGCTCTGGTTCTATAATTAGTGATGAATGGGGACTTTCAGCAGCACATTGTTTTAAACTGTGAGTTTTCATTAAAGGGTGGCATGTCACATTTCTCAAATTTTTCAAGAGAGAAAAAAAAATTCTGTAAAATCTAACTTGCAATTAAAAAAAAAAAAAAGTCCACTCCGGGGATATTTTAGAGCTCAGCAAAAGTTAAAAAAATGGTCTAGAAAAAGTCAAACAAAGTTCCGAGGAATTATTATATATGGGGCATTCCATGCCAAATCGACCACTTTTGACCCCAACCCCTTTCGATTTGGCCGAAACTTTTTTATCTTTTTCTACCTTGTCGAAAATAATTTTCAGAATTTAAAAAAATTTTTTTACCTAACATACTTATTTTTTATGATAAATATAGAAGTATAATTATGACGAGGAAAAAATTAAAAAATATCTTTTTTAGAGACATATATCAAGGATATGAATTATATATTAGGAATGATCATATAATTCGCAGATCAAAATTTAATTTTTGTATATTCATATATATTAGTTTCCTCTTTCCAAACCGAAGTATTAACAATTCAAGAAATTTAAAACTCGAAATTCAGAATACCTACCGTTGGTATGTTACCGACTGCTGGTTAGTTATCATTTATTGGTAACTTACCAGCAGTCGGTAATCAGTTTATGAGAATAAATTTTGTTTTTGTAAAATATTTTTTTGCATTCTTGGCATAAGCGTTTTTTATAATTAATGTATTGTCCATCGAATTAGATTTTACATTCTTGTTTTTTTTTTTTTTTTTTGTAGAATGAAGTCGAAAAAAATTGAAAACACAGATCGATGGAAATAGAATATTGAAACCATTTTTAATTGCTTCAAATAAACGGAATGTACTCACTATCTTGCAATAATTGCACTGAACATACAAACGTAATTAAATTTGTTATATAATATTTTTTTACATAACAATGTTGTTTTCTACAAGGAAAAATTATAAAAAACACGTCAATTTGTAGAAAACCTATATAGACGAAAATTTTCGATATTTTCAAATCATTCATTTGGAACGTTTAATAGTTTTGTTACTATAAAATTGTAAAGATGGAGTCGTATATTTTACTGCTTTTCATTTTGGCATTTAAGTACTATATATGGGGCATTCCATGCCAGATCGACCACTTTTGACCCCGACCCCTTTCGATTTGGCTGAAACTTTTTTATCTTTTTCTACCCTATCGAAAATAATTTTCAGAATTTTAAAAAATTTTTTTACCTAACCCAAAAAAAGTTATGGGTTTTTCAAAAAAATGACTTTTTTTCAAATGGCCGTAACTTTTTCAGAAATTGATTTATCGGGACGTTTTTTTCAAAATTTTTGTTTTTAAATGCACTTTTCAGAAAAAAATTGTATAAAAATTATACAGATCGCTCTTCAACGTTTTTTTTTTAATTTTCAGAAAAAAGGGAAATTTCGAGATGATTGTCATTTTTAATTTTTTTTTCTTTTTTTTATAAAAAATTTTGACAGCTTATTTTACATAACACTACTTAGTCATCGGAAAAATTTCAATTTTTTTAGAAAAAGTCAGAAAAAAGTGAGTAGATATAAAAATGTATATCTACTATGCACAAAATATTTAATAAACTATGTTTTTTGGGTATGTAAACAAAAGAAAAACGAAGTATTAAAAAAAAAATTCAATCGAATTTCATCCCAAATTAACTGCATCAAAATTTTTAAAAGCTTATGGTTTAGTAAGAAATAGGCCAAATCATAACTTCTTTTTTATTTTCTTTGTTTTTAAATGTAGTTTTCGAAAAAAAAAGTACAGAAAAATTATTCAGGCCTATCTTCTATTTTTTTTTTCTGACTTTTTCGAAAAAAATTGAAATTTTTCCGATGGCAACCACTTTTAATTATTATTATTATCATATTTTTCCAAATGTTAAGGTTCTATGTACATTCTAAAAAATTTTCAGAGTAGTGTTATGAAAAATAAGCTGTTAAAAAATTTTTTTTTTCAATTGAAAAAAAAAATATAAAACGAAAAAATCCCACTGAAAATTTTAGAGAATTTGCGGAAAATGTCAGTTTTTTTTATAAAAAAAAAGAAAAAAAAATGACAATCATCTCGAAATTTCCGTTTTTCCAAAAATCTCAAAAAAAAAAAAAAAAAAAAAAACGTTGAAGATGGTTCTGTACAATTTTTATAAATTTTTTTCTGAAATTGAGAAAAAAAACGTCCCCATAAGTCAACTTTTGAAAAAGTTACGGCCATTTGAGAAAAATTTTTTTTGAAAAACCCACAACTTTTTTTGGGTTTGGTTAAAAAAAATTGAAAAAATTCTGAAAAATGTTTAGGGTAGAAATAGGGTAGAAAAAGATAAAAAAAAGTTTCAGTCAATTCGAAAGGGGTCAGGGTCAAAAGTGGTCGATTTGGCATGGAATGCCCCATATGCAATTTAAAGAACAATATTTATCGAATCTTGTTTATTACACTGAATTTTTTGCCTTTCTTTAACTTCATTCAGCAATAAATCAGCCAATCTGGGGCCAAAATAGAATTATAGGAGGACAAGATGCTAAAATTTCGGATTTTCCTTTCATGGTAAAACTTATAATTATTTCATAATTTTTTTAAATGAAATTTATAAAGACTAGAGATTTAGTGAATTATTAAAATGATTAAAATAATAATAATATTAATAATAATACTAATTCTGATTAAAATAATAGATATACTTAAACGCTGGAACATCAGTTTGTAGTGGATCTATACTTAGTGCTAAATGGGCACTTACAGCAGGACATTGTTTGGATAAGTAAGTTCTAACTATAATTATTTTTACTAAAGTCGGAGTATTTACCTACATTATCTACTGATGATAACTTATCGATTGTCGGTAACTTATCGACAGTCGGTAAGTAAGTTTATAGAAAATACATGTGATATACAGATAATTTCTTTTTTCAGAATTGGCATAAATTACACAATTAGCGATTACAAGGTTATTAGTGGTGATTCAAATATTAGAAAAAACTCTGTTTCAAGTTCACGAAAAACTCACAAAATTAATAAGTTTTACATCCACGAGAAATATAATAGGAATGCATTATATGGATATGATATCGCCGTTTTTCAGGTTATTGAACCATTTGTGTTTGGACCGAACGTTTCTCCCATCCGATTACCATCAGATGATAAGGAAGTAAACGTACCATATGCTAGAGTTGCAGGCTGGGGATGTGTAAAGGCCGTGAGAAAAAAAAACACAAATATTTTTTATAATCAACTCAGTGTCTAGACAGTGAAATTTTTTGTTCTTTTTACCAGAATGCTACTGCAAACAATCTTTTAAAATACGTCTGGCTGCAAAAATACACTGATAAAGAGTGCAAAAATGTGTATCGCATTATAAAAGAAAAAGGAAGTGTAGTGTGATATGGAAGAGGAAAGAATATTCCAGGAAATCCTGGAAATTCATGTCCAGTAAGTTCGTAATGAGATTTTGGTTTCTGAGTATAAAATTATAAAAATGAAAAACGATACTCGAAAAATAGAAGAAAGATAATTATAAATGTATTTTTTTTTATAGGGCGATTCTGGTGGACCGCTTTTCACTAAAAATAATGTTGAAATTGGAATTTCGAGTATGGCATATCCAAATAGTATAGAGAAGCCTTCCTGTTATACAAATGTACTCTTTTTTCGCAAATGGATAAAAGCAAAAACTAATGTATAGTTTTAAAACACTAAATATTTAGAAAGATTTTGGTATGTTACCGATAGCGGGTATGTTACCGACTGTAGGTATATTTTGACTGTTGATATGTTACCGACAGTAGGTAACATTTTCGATGGTAGGTAAATAAATGCGGGAAAATAGAAGCATCTCCAACCTGTCAACAAAGATTTCTTTGCTGTCAATAATAAAAAAAAAACATAAAACTCGATATATAGTATACATTCTAATTTATTTCCCCCAATTTGTGATATTAAAAAAATAGTTTGCTCTGTTAAGTCATGCAAAGGTAATAATTAATGATAATAAGTATTTTTTTACATACTTATTTTTTATGATAAATATAGAAATTTAATTATAATGAGGAAAAAATAAAAAAATATCTTATTTAAGGACCTATATCAAGGATATGGATTATATATATATTAGGAATGAACATATAATTCGCCGATAAAAATGTATTTTTTGTATATTCATTTATATTAGTTTCCTCTTTCCAAACCGAAGTATTAGCAATTCAAGAAATTTAAGACTCAAAATTCAGAATACCGACCGTTGGTATGTTACCGACTGCTGGTTAGTTATCATTTGTTGGTAACTTACCAGCAGTCGGTAACTTGTTTATGAGAATAAATTTTGTTTTTGTAGAATATTTTTTTGCATTCTTGGCATAAGCGTTTTTTATAATTAATATATTATCGATCGAATTAAATTTTACATTCTTTTTTTTTTGTAGAATGAAGTAGAAAAAATTTGAAAACACAGAACCATGGAAATAGAGTATTAAAACCATTTTTAATAACTTGAAATAAACGGAATGTACTTACTATCTTGCAATAATTGCACTGAACATACAAACATAATTAATTTTGTTATATAATATTTTTTTTTATAACGTTGTTGTATACAAGGAAAAATAAATAAAAAACATTCTTATCAAAAAAATACGTCAGTTTGTAGAAAACCTATATATACGAAAGTTTTCTAAGTTCTCAAATAAGTCATTTGGGACATTTAATAGTTTTGTTACTATAAAATATCTCATTGTAAAGATGGTGACGTATATTTTTCTGCTTTTCATTTTGGCATGTAAGTACTATATATGCAATTTAAAGAACAATATTTATCGAATCTTGGTTACTACACTGAATTTTTTGTTTTTCTTTAACTTCATTCAGCAATAAATCAGCCAATCTGGGGCCAAAATAGAATTATAGGAGGACAAAATGCTAAAATTTCGGATTTTCCTTTCATGGTAAAACATATAGTTATTAAATAATTTGTTAGAATGAAATTTATAAATACTAGAGGTTTAGTGAATTATTAAAATCATCAAAGTTTCGATTAAAATAATAGATATACATAGACGCTGCCCGTGGTAAATCAGTTTGCAGTGGATCTATAATTAGTACTAAATGGGGACTTTCAGCAGCACATTGCTTCAAACAGTAAGTTCTAATTAAAATTCTTCTTAGAAAAATCGGAAATCTATTTATCAACTGATGATAACTTACCGACTGTCGGTAACTTATCAGCAGTCGGTAAGTGAGCTTACAGCAAAAAATTTAACTATGTTATACAAATAGTTCCTTATTTTTTCAGCATTGGCACAAATTTCACAATTAACGATTATATCGTTACTAGTGGTGACGCCAACATTGGACGAAATCCTATTTCGAGTACACGAAGAACTCACAAAATTAATCAGTATTATATGCACGAAAAATATCATGAGCATGGAAGGTTTGGATACGATATCGCCGTTTTTCAAGTTGTTCAACCATTTGTGATTAGCCCCAACACTTCTCCTATACGATTACCATCAAATGGTAAGGACGCAAACGCTCCAATTGCTAGAGTGGCAGGCTGGGGATGTACACAGCATGTAAGAAAAAAAAATTCATGAAAATTTTTGATAATCAACTCAGTGCCTAGGCAGTGAAACTTTTTGTTCTTTTTACCAGAATGCTTCTGCAATCAATTTTTTAAAATACGTCTGGCTACAAAAATATAGCGATAAAGAGTGTGAGAATATTTACCCCAATATAGAACAAAAAGGAAGTGCATTGTGTTATGGAACAGGAAAGAAAACTTTAGGAAATCCAGGAAATACGTGTCCAGTAAGTTCATAATGAGACTTTGGTTTTTAATTATATATAAAATTATAAAAATGAAAGACAAATCTCAAAAAATAGAAGAAAGGCATTTAAAAATGTATTTTTTTTACAGGGTGATTCCGGTGGACCGCTTTTCACTGAAAATAATATTGTAATTGGACTTACAAGTTTGGTACAAACAATTAGCATAAAAAAGCCTTCGTTATATACAAATGTACTATATTATCGCAAATGGATAAAATCAAAGACTAAAATATAATCTCAAAACCATGTAATAATTATAATGAATGTTGATATGTTACCGACAGTGAATATGTTACCGACGGTGGGTATGTTACTGACTGTAGGTGTGTTATGATTACAGATATGTTACCGGCAGTAGGCAATATTTCCGGTAGTAAATTAATAAGTTCGAGGAAATAGAAGCACCTCCAATCTGTTAATAATGGAGAAAGTAATAAAGCTTACTGCATTGTAAATATTTAAAATTATTTCCTCTACTTTTTCATATGGAAACAGTAATTTTCTCTGTTAAGTCGTGCAAAGGTAATAATTAATGATCATAAAAAATTTTTTATATACTTATTTTTCATGATAAATACAGATATATAATTTTAATAAGGAAAGACTGTGAAAATATCTTTATCAAAGTCCTACGTCAAGGATAAGAATTATATATAAATTCCTGAGTTCACTATATTGATATTATTATTATTATTTTTTTTTTTTTATTAAGATGTCGAAGGTTTTTCTATTTCTGCTATTGGCGTGTAAGTACAATATATACAATCCTTGCCCATTAGTTTGTTTAAATAAAATTCAACTTCTTACCTTTTTTATATTCTGTTAACATTACACAGTAAAATATGAATCTATTTTGGGACAAAATAGAATCATAGGAGGGCAAAATGGACAAATTTCCCGGTTTCCCTTCATGGTGAGATGAGCTAAATTCTATTAATTTTTGTAATCAAGTTCAATAAGGTAAATAATAACATCAACTATAATATCATAGGTTTATATTAAAGCCATTAAAGCTGAAGGTGGCGCATCAGTTTGTAGTGGATCTATAATTAGCACGAAATGGGGACTTTCCGCAGCTCATTGTTTCCGAAAGTAAGTTAAGTATTTGTCATTTTATTGGATAGTTCCTATAGAAATTGGAATTATACAGCATAATTCTATTCGCGCCTGTGATTATAATTTTAAAAAATCATTTCATCTTACCTAGGAGGCAACGTGTCCACTTACCGACTGCGGGTAAGTTACCGATAGTCGATAACTTACCAACAGTCGATACATATATTTTTATTATTTGGGATTTGTTTTCACACAGTGAATTTTTTTTTAGGGTTGGATCCGAATTTTCCCTTGGCGATTACCGCGTCACGAGTGGTGAAGCCAATGTTAAATCGAGGAAGCCTGCGAAATCAAGGGAAATTCACAAAATTGATAAAATATACATACCCGAAAAATTTGACGGGAAAGATGACGCAGCGAGTAAAGGATCATATGACATTGCGGTTTTTAGAGTTGTTGAACCATTTCCGAGTAACGTTAATATAAAATTACCAACATCTAAGGATGACCTGAAGGGATCGGTGGCAAGAGTTGCAGGGTGGGGATGTACGAAAGCAGTAAGAGAACAAAATGTTTACAGGAGTTTTAAAATAAAGAAAACAGTCCCAAAAAATTATATCTCTAAAATGTGTTTTTACATATTTTTAACAGGGCGGCACTGCTAATAATTTATTGAAATATGCGTGGGTACGGAAAATTAGCGACGACGCATGCAGATCTAGATATCCTAAAGTAATAGCTAAGAATAGTGTAATGTGCTACGCTCGACTAACTGAATCCAAAAATCCTGGAAATACAGGAAATACATGCAAAGTAAGTTGATAAAATGTATTAAATATATCTACTGTTGATAACTTACCGACTGCTGATAACTTATCAGCTATCGGTAAGTAGTTATAGTGATTTTTACCTTTTCAAAAAACTAATAATGCTCGGATGTCTGTGTTCACGTTTGTTGTGCATGTGAACTATTATTTTTTTTGAAAAAGTAAAAATTGTGGGAAAAAACCCTAGTTATCTAAATTTGCTCATATGCCGTTAATGGAATGGATTATCTTGTCTAGAATTTAAAAAAATTTCACGATTAAAAATTGAAATTGATTACAGGGGGATTCTGGCGGACCCTTGTTTACTAATAACAGCATTGTAATTGGAATTATGAGTATGTTAGATGTAAAGGGCCAAGGACCTTCACTATTTACAAATGTACTGTTTTATCGCAAATGGATAAAAGAGAAAACTGGAATATAATTTCTAAATTGTACAATTGGAAATAAAATATTTGAAATTGCAGGTCTAATTTAAAGCCTATAAAATGAAAAAATTTAAAAGTTGCAACCCTGAAAAATTAAAGCACAAAAAATTAAAGCGTGTGAAAGTAATTTACCAGTGGTAGGTATTTTACCGACAGTGGGCATGTTACCGACAGTTTTCATATTACCGACACTTGGCAATGTGGATAAAATTATTATACTAGTATCACATTTTTTTATGAAACGAAAATGATTTAAATAAGCGCGGGAAAACATTTATTTTCTACTTTACCTTTCGAGTGCGTCACCAACTTAAGAAAAACATATTGCCGTTGGCCACGCTGGTATCAAAAACCTTGACTGAAATTTAGAGCAGTGGCCCCAATGCGGGCTGTCCACTCTACTGCGCATGCGTCTCGCTCGGCAGCTGATTGGTTGCTATTCGCGCGCAATTAAAAATGTTAAACAATTTTAAACTGTGCGCGAATAGTAACCAATCAGATGCCGAGCGCGACGCATGCGCAGTGGAGTACGGAGCCCGCGTTGGGGCAAAGATAGGTTGGGGCCGCTGCTTTAGAGTTGTGAGCAATGAAACGTTTCATTGAAACATGGAAACTTTCAAATGTTTCATAGTCAAAGTTTCATCGTTCCATGAAATTTTGGGGGTAAGTGAATGTGCTTAATTATATAATGATAACTACCCAACACGGAAACAGGTTGTATTTGGGAAAGAAAGAAACTTCTACATGCACATGCGCGAGAATCGATCATATGCCACTTTGCCACAAGTTTAAACCTGCTTGGAATATTATTTAGTGTTTCTTTAATAAAACTATGATATTTATGAATGTATATTGAAGAAAAGTATTGAATTGTCACTCCCAATACTTAAAAATTCCGCAAGGAAAGCACTGTGTTTGAGTTTTCCCGCCGCCATCTTTGAAACATTGCAATGTTTCACGAGGCCTTGAAAGTTTCATGAAATTTTACAATCCTACAGTGAAATTATAGTATTAAAATAAACAACTTTTCTCATTTTGTACGTATTTATCTCGTTTTGAAACAAATTTAGCTCCGTTCTTTTCATTTTCAAAAAGTCACCCCAGAAAGAGAATTCTACCAAGCAGGTGAAATCACGAATCAAAAATCGGATTAAAATATTAAATATTGTGATTGTGAACTTGTCAATTATTTAATAATAAGCATATAACCTAACATAACCTCCTGAAGATTTCTTCATAAAGAATCTTTGAGCCAAAAAGTGACTACGATAAAGTTCCAGACCGAAAAATGAACTTAAAAAATCAATGAAACTGAAGAAGGGATAAAAAAAAAATCGGAAAACTGGGAGAGGTAAAAATGACATTGACAGTTTTAAATAACACATTACCAGGGGAATCCCAGGAAAGAATATCAAATCGTTCAGATTTACGATTTCGGGCTTCATCCTCCTTTTGCCCAGTTAAAATGAAACCTTCGTCCTCGAAAAGTGTAGTTTCTACAAATTTTAAAGAGCTGCAAAACACAGTTTTACACCATTTATCAAAATCCGAAACCGGAACTGCAGCTTTAATAAAATTAAAAGAAAATTTCCGGGACATAATTGATTCCAAACGAGCTTTCGACCGGATTCGTGATTTCGAGGGTCTCTTTAACATCCTCAAAAAAAGGGACGAGTTATCTTACAATAAATTAGAAGCTTTCAAAATTGCTTCGGACATAATTGGTGACAAAAATTTGAGGGAGAAGATATCTGACTTTGAGGAAGAATTTCAAAAAAACGAGTTCAGAGACCTTTACGAAAATGGTAAGTTTTCTTTTTCGGAAGAAAATAGACTGGGAGGAGAATTTTTTCAAAGGGAAAATTGCGAAAATGATAGATTATTGTCAGAGGATAGAGAAAATAATTTAAGAATGGAAAAACATTTTAATAATGGAAGTAAATTATCGGAAGATCCAGAATTAAGTTCGTTTGAAGGAGAAAAAATTGTGAGAGGATTGAGAAGGAAAAAATCGCGTTTGAAATCCTTTTTGAAAATGAGTTGCATTTTTATTTTGGGGTTTTCGATCTTTTCGGGAATTGCTCTTTATGCCTCGATTTTTCTTCGATTCACAGCGACTGCTGTAGACTATGAAAATAATTCGCAAAGCCAAGACGAAGCACAAAGTTCAAAGGTAGCTCAGAGTTCAAGTCGTCCCAATTTGCGGGACTTCCAATCTTATAATTCGACGAGAGAAACGGAAATCGAAAAAAAAGGTTTGTATTTTTATTTATATTTATATTTAATCGCTTTAATGTTTCTTTCTTTTTCAGGTCTTCATAATTTACGTTTTTCGAAAATAGTTGAAGGACTTTGGACCCAAGTTCTAAATTCAATTTCCTCATTTCACGCCACGAGATTCAATTTTTCAATTTTCCTGACTTTCAGACAAATTTACCTAACAGAAAATTATTAAAAATACGAATAAATTTTCAGTATTAGTACTATTGAAA
>JAUESH010008714.1:0-16608 GCA_032275165.1 Synergus magnus
TTTAAAAATATTTCACAGAAATATTTTTTCAGTGAATAATTAGTGAAATAATTAGTTTTAGTGAGTTTTCCTCAAGTGTAGAAATTATTTTTACCATTTATATCAGTGTTTCTTCGATCTATGACTCAAACTGGACATGATCAACGCACAGTTCATTTAAGCCGTTAAAACATTTCGATTTAATTATATGTAAAAGAAAAACTAATACAAAATAATATAATCGCTTGGTGGCCGAACTCCCCCCCCCCCAAAGGCCGACACTGCGTGATATTAAATGTACATTTAATTTTTACAATTAAATTTTTCTAGCGAAATAAAATTGAGGCACTTCTTCTTAAAAAATCTTTACAAGAAAAAGAGACTTTAATAGAAAAGTCTAAATTAAAATTATTCTATTTTCAGGAAAGCTGCAAAACGTGTTTCTGCGACATTCCGTGATAGACCAATGAATCCAATTGACACTGCTGCTTACTGGATTGAGTATATAATAAGAAATGGCAAGAATGCTCTCAGATCTCCTGCAATGAATTTAACATGGTGGCAAGTAGCACTTCTGGATGTTTATGGATCCTTACTATTGTGCATTCTTCTTCTTTTATATTCAATTTACTTCTTTGTGAGTCTAGCTGCAAAAATGATTTTCTTTAAGAATCAAAAGGCAGACATTTCTAAGAAGCGAAGATGACGAACGTCAATAATAGAAAGGAAATTTTTATTATTATTTATACATTTACAGTAACAATGAAACATACAGTATTTTTAATAATATAGTTTGTTATTCTCGTACTAAGATCTTTAACCAAAGAAGTATTATTAACTAATGGTAGTTCAAATAGATACATAATGAAAAGTATGCTTATTTTATTATTAGAAACAGAATAAATCACAAAATCTTAAATAAAGGCTTTACGTTTTTCTAAAAGTTCCACTATTGTGATTACGTAAAAATGAATTCACGTTGTCGACATTTCAATCTGGGTCGCGCCTAATTAATTACATTTGTAATTACATTACTAGAATAATTAATAATTACATAGAAAAATTGTAATTATACTCAAAATAGTTAATAATTACCAAAATAATTTGTAATTATATTATTAATTATAATTAAAATTAATTATATTAATTATATTTCAAGTACAATTACAATTTTCTTTTGTAATTATTAATTATTTCGAGTATGTTTACAATTTTCTTGTGTAATTATTAATTATTTTTGAGATAATTACAATTTCGTTTATGTAACTAGTAATTGAAAATGGATAATTAACCATTTTTGCAAACCTGATTTCAATATAATGAGGCTGTGTTTTTCTTTGATTAGGGAATCAGAGAGAATTTGTAAGTATTGCATTTTATCTTAAGTGATTGCGTTTTTTTTTTTTATTCTGTCAGATTGATATATTTTATTAATCTGAGGGGGAAATATCACGATAGTTTGTTGAGAAAAGTTCTACATTTCGATCAACAACGCCGAGTAGGACAGTTGTATTTCAGACAAAGTGTAAAAGTGGTGATCCTGTAACTTTTAAATATTAATCAAACAGATAGTTTATACATTAAAAGTAAGCATTTACTATCAGTAAATCCCTGCTTAAAATACCGGATACCAAACGGTTAAGAATCGGATAGTAGTAAGGTTCTAACCAGTCCTATCCGAAATCTATCCCCGTTTTGTGTCCGCTTTATAGTCGATATTATCCGAAACCTATCCTCTATTTGGAGTATTATTAGATTTGTTTCTTATCCGATTCTATCCGAAGTGTATCAGAAAGTGTATTGTTGCGTACCCGCCTTCTATCCGAACTCTATCCCACGACAATAATCGAATAGCAGTGAATTCTATCCAGTTTTATCCGAAAACTGTCCGTGTTTTGTATTCACTTTCTACTCAATCTTATCCGAAACGTTACTCAATTGGTAGCCATATGAAATTACTTTCTTGTCCGATTCTAAACCGAAATGTATTCGTTCGTAGTAGATAAACGTAAAACAAACGATAAGGAACGTTTATTTACCGGTAAGGTAGCAATCGGATAAGTAATGCATGGCCTAAAAGTTGTAAAATATCTCAGCAGACTGTCAAATGTGTTTCTATGATGATAAAAAATTCCGCTTGATAAAATACTTCGATAGATTATATCACGCGTTGAAAATAAGTAAGTTGGAAAAATTTTGCTAAATCACACTTGTAATGTTTCAGTAAAATTTGGACTCATTAAATAATGGAGTAAACGGATTTTTCATTTCAAATACAAGATCTTTTTATATTAAAATTATAAAAAAAAAGTTCATTGAAAAGATGCATTTACCAAGTTTTATATATCTTGCATTATTTTTCGCAACACTAAAAACTGGATCGAGTGATGGATACAAAATTTTGGGATTATTTCCTACGGCTGTAAGGAGTCATTTTGTCATGTTCGAAAAACTAGTGAAAGGTTTGACAAAAAGAGGTCATGAAGTAGACGTGATTAGCAGTTTTCCTCTTAAAGAGAAATTAGAAAATTACAATGATATAAGCGTAGAAGGGATGCTTTCTGCTAAGCAAAATAACTTAACATACAAAAATTTTATCAAACCGATGAATACGATTTTTTGGGTGGCATTAGTAGCACAGGACGTTACAGAAGAATTTTGTAACAAACTATTAAATCATCCAGTAATGCAGAATATAATTAATAACTCATCACATAAGTATGATCTACTTATCACAGAGGTAATATGAATTTGTTAAGTAAACATTATGAATCACCATAAACTTAATTTCATTATTATTATTCATCATTTATTTTACAGCTCTTTTTCTCACCATGTTACTTTGCGTTTGGTCGTCACCTGAATATTCCAATAATTGCAATCTCCAGTAATGCTTTGTATGACTTTATGAATGATCCTATCGGAAATCCAATGAATCCTTCTTTTGTGCCATCAAATCTTGTCACATATCCACAAAAAATGAATTTTGGACAACGAGTTTTAAACACAATTTCCACTTTATTAATGAAAAATACTTATAATTATCATATTCATGCACAAAACAAATACGTGGAAAAATATATTGGAGATGAGTATCCAAGCGTTTATGATCTTCAAAAAGACATTGCTTTAGTGCTGGTCAATTCGCATTTTATTCTTAATGGAATTAGACCAATGACCAGTAATGTGATTGAAGTTGGAGGAATTCATATTCAAGAGGAAGGAGAAAAATTACCCCAGGTTCGTATTTTTTTTAACCCCACAGAGAGACTGTTATTTACCACACGGAAAAAAGAAAATGAAAAGAAATGGCTGAATTTTTCCATTTAAAATAGTCAATATGCACTCTTAACGCATTTTTCCTGGAATTTAGTAAGTTTTACTATTTCAAATTGTAACTTTTGCAACGAAAATAGCAGGGTTTACAATTTTCTTACAAAAATTACAATTTGGAAGAATAAAAATTACTAAAATCCAGGAAAAATGGGTTCAGAGCACATGTTGACTATTTTAAATGGTAAATTCAGTCATTTTCTTTTTTGCGTGCAGGGACGGCGGACCATTGGTTGTCTGTCTTTCTTGTTCATTAATTAATTAATTCGCAAGGAATTCAGTTGAATTTAATTTGAATTTAATTGAATTTAGAGTTCATGAAGTTGTTTAAAGTAAGTCAATCAAAACGACCATCAGCTTCAATTGAACTTTGTATTTATTGGAATAAATGCTTCTTTTAGTTAGTTCAGAAATGGCTCGATGATAGTAAAAATGGTTTTATATACATATCTTTCGGATCCATGATTAATATTGAGACTTTTCCTAAAAGTTTTCTCAATAGTTTCTACATTACATTTAAAAAAATAGCCCCAGTTCGTGTTTTGATGAAAATCTCCAATCCAGATGAATTACCTCCTGGTCTTCCAGAAAATGTTAAAACTTCTTCATGGTTTCCACAATTACAAGTTCTGAGTAAGTGTCAATTATTATAATATTCAATTCGAATATAATACTCCCTTTAATATTAAATATTTTATAAATATTATTATGAAAAAATTTATTATTTGCAGAACATAAAAATATCAAAGCATTTGTAACACACGGTGGTTTAATGGGAAGTATGGAATCAATTTACTACGGGGTGCCCATGGTTGGTCTGCCTTTATTTGGCGACCAACACACAAATATTTATCATTATGAACGGCAGAAAATAGCCATTTCAATTGATTATCAAACGATTACTCCCGAAATTTTTACAGCTTCTATAGAAACTTTATTGACTGATCCTACCTACAGGTTGGCAAATAACAACATTTTATGGCTAAAATTATAATTTACCACTCCAATAATGTATAACTTTAATTCGTAATTTTCAATTTTTTTTTAACTTTCAGAAATAACATAAAGAGGATATCAAAATTGTTTTTGGACCGACCCCAATCCCCCCTGGAAACTGCAATTTACTGGGTAGAATATGTAGGAAGAAACGGGAATGTTTTAAAATCTCCAGCTGTCGATTTAGAATGGTGGCAAATTCAACTTTTAGATGTATATGGTTTTCTGCTAGTCATCCTTTTCATTAGCTGTTACACCATTTATTTACTACTCCGAAAGATGATGAGGTTTCTTTGTGATATCAAAATTAATAAAAGAAAATTAATAGAAATTGCAAAAAAGAACATGTAAAGTCTGTGTATATATAAAGATGAATGTCTCTCTGTGTACGATAATAAATGGCGATCCAGATCATGAAATATTTCATTTTTAACAATCGACCTTTGGAAATATGAAATAAATTTGATGAATGGAAAAAACTCAAATTCAGTGAATAAAAGATTTCAACAGGAATTATCTCATTGTATCTCTAAAAGTATATATGACATTCAATTGATAAATCTGTTATAATCTTATCAAAGATTAAAACTCATTGTTATAGAAAGTGGGTCTGCTATGAAAGATTAAATTTTATAAATTCAAGCTGATAAGTCACTAAAGCAGCATTGTAATTCGGGCGCACAATAAGAAGTCATTCTTACGAGTGATTATTAGTAAACAAAAAGTTAAAAGTTATATCTAAGATGTTAGAAAAAAAGTTTTTCTTGCTTTTGTTACTTTTCACTGGTATCCATTTTGGAACCACAAATGGATACAAAATATTGGGGATATGTCCCATAAGTTCCAAGTCTCATTTTAGCATAGTAGAAGCCTTAATGAAAGGTTTAGCAGACAAAGGTCATGAGGTAGACGTGATCAGTCATTATCCTCAAAACAAACCGTATAAAAATTATAACGACTTGAGTATTCGCGGTTCCTTATCTGACTCAAGAAATAATTTAAGTATTGCGGATACTAATGCTTTTTCATCCACTTTCTGGGTAAAAAGTATTCTGGCTGACTTTGGAAATAAACAATGTGAATTATTAGGTCATCCGATAGTGCAAGGTGTAATTAATAAGTCACCAAGCAGCACATCATATGATTTAGTCATAGTTCACGTGAGTTTGCAAATTATTCATTTGAATACAATTTAAAAATAATAAATGAAGAAATGGGTTAATCAAAATTATTGTCTCATACATTTTTCTAGATGTTTGTAACCCCCTGCTTTTTTGCATTTGGTCGACATCTCAATATTCCCTTGATTCTATTGACAGCGAGTGGTTTATATGAATGGATGAATGATCCTTTTGGAAATCCTGCGAATCCTTCATTTGTGCCAACAATCAGTTTGGGTTACACAGAACATATGAATTTTCAACAACGATTGACCAATACAGTAGCCCAGTTCTTAACCAAAGTTATGTTTAATTCTGCGTCGGATGTACAGAACAAATATGTAAAAAAATACTTCGGACCTGGTTTTCCAAGTATTTACGAACTTCAGAAAAATGCATCACTGGTTTTAGTAAATTCGCATTATAGTCTCAATGGAGTTAGACCATTCACAAATGGAGTAATCGAAGTTGGAGGATTACATCTGAAAGATAAAGACGAAAAATTGCCAAATGTTGGTGAAAAATATTTTTTTAATCATGTCAGAATTATTTAAAGAAATGTATTTCGAATATTTTTGTAAGAAAATTTTATATCTGCAATTTTTAATATTTTCTAGGAATTCTAAGAAGTTAATAGTTTCAAACTAACTTTCTCTATTTTTTTAGGAAATACAAAAATGGTTGGATGAAAGCGTGAATGGATGCATTTATATAACGTTTGGATCTATGGTTAAAATTGAGACACTGCCTCATAAATTTCTTCAAGAGTTTTACAAAACTTTTGAAAAAATATCTCCTGTTCGAGTTTTGATAAAAATCGCAAATAAGGAAGAATTACCACCTGGTTTGCCCGAAAATGTCAAAACATTTTCGTGGCTTCCACAGATGAGTGTTCTAAGTAATTTCATTTATTAGTAATTCACTGGAATTTCAGTAAATTTTGCTACTGGGAAATCGATGAATTGACATATGAAAATAAAAGTATAATATATTAGTAATTTTTGTTCAATTTACAGAACACAAGAACGTTAAAATCTTCGTAACACATGGAGGTCTTTTTAGCACAACGGAATCTATTGTAGCTGGTGTACCTATGATTGGCATTCCTCTTTTCACAGATCAATTCAATAATATTAATAATTATGCAGAACGCTCTCTCGCAATTAAGTTAAATCTTGATTCTATTAATGAGGAACTCTTTACGGCAGCCATTAACAATATTTTGTTGAATCCTGTTTATAGGTTTGTAAAGAATACATTATTATTTTAATTTGAGCGATTCACAATTTGAATACAGTATTTTTTTTTCAAATTTTCAGAAATAATGTCAAAAAGTTGTCGAAACTGTACATGGACCGGCCCTTGAGCCCTTTGGAAACTGCAATTTTTTGGGTTGAGTACGTTGGGAGAAATGGAAATGTATTGAAATCACCGGCTGTGGACTTAGAATGGTGGCAAATCCAACTTTTGGACGTATATGCGTTTTTGTTATTTATTTTTTTCACTTGTTTGTACTTAATTTACTTTATGATAAAGAAATTAATTAAGTTCAGCTGGTTTATTATAGTTAATAAGAATGACTTAATGAATAAAAAAGAAAACTAATGTTTAAAAGATAAGAGATAGAATAAAATGTATTTAATATTTATATAATTAGTATACTTATAATAGTACATAATTTTATAACCATATGTAATAGCTTAATAGTGTAACTACAGAAATGGCATTTTTTATGTTATTCGTGCTTATAATAATAAATTGATTCCTCAACAATATGATTTTATCATACTACTTGACATTGCTCAGTGTAAAAAGTCGAAATGCGAGATAAGAGAATAAAATTAGATTTATGCCTGAAATGATTGAATGCAACGAGAATTAAGATTGTGTTTCATAAAAGGACAATTAATTCATAAATGAGAATGAGTTATACTAGAAATTAGAAATGTTGGTGTGATATTCATAAATTAATGTTCAATATATTAAAACCTTTTTGTTTATAATCCGACCTAGAACGTCACATAATTATTTATCACACTAATATGGATCAAACAAACGATTCCCACCTATAAAACAAGACTTTTATCCTTCTATAGTAATCCCCCCCTCTTTAATTCTTCTCGGTGGAAGGCTGAAGACTCATTCGACAGTAGTGATGGAACATCGACATCGACAACATCGATGTTTTGCTTTCGTTTCGTATTTTTTTTACCGCTTATTGGTCATTTAAACCTTTAAATTGCGAACTTTTGTTTTGATTTGTTCAGTTATTCAGAATAATATGTTTAATATCATTTATAAGTAACTTTAAATAAAAAAAAACGGATGTTCAAAAAACAACTATCCGAAACATCGATGTTTTTCAATCGAAATATCGAGGTTATTCGATCGATACATCGATGACATCGATGTCGGTCATTTTCGATGTCATTCGAAAGGCGATGCTTCGTCTTCGATGCCTCAGCGATAATTAGACGTAAGATGTGATAAGTGATATGACATACTTTATAAATCAACAATCTTAGATTAAAAAAGCATCAAGATAGTGATCTGTGCGTTATTCGTATTCATAAATGACAATTAATTAATACCTGCACGAAATTGAATGAGGAAAGACATTTAGTGAAATAATTTGTTCAAAATGGCTTCAAAGTATTCCTTAATTATTGCAATTATTACAATTGTGATCAACAGTGAGACCAGTAATGGAGCAAGAATATTGGGAGTATTTTCATTGAATGGAAAAAGTCACTTTGTCATGTGTGAACAATTAATGAAAGCTCTTGCAAAAAAGGGCCATCAAGTTGATGTCATCAGTCACTTCCCTTTGAAAAAACCGTTTCCTAACTATAAGGATTTCAGTTTGGAAGGTTCATTACCAAATGCCATAAACAATATGACTTACGAAATGGTTTCGACTTTTGCGGGCTTTTCTTTAAAGAAATTTATGGACACTACTGGAAATAATGTATGCAAATTATTGGAACATCCAGCGATAAATAATATCATTAAGAATCCACCAAATGATCCACCTTATGATGCTGTTATTATCGAGGTAAGTTTTCATAAAATTATTGTAGGAATATTTAGTTCAACTTTTATTGAGTTTTCTGGACATAAAGCAAAGTTCATAACTGCAGTATTGCAACCATTGCAACTTACAAACTCTAGAATCTTATAATCTTGTTTTGCCGACACTTCCTCTTCTCTCTCTCTCTCTCTTTCTCCCTCTCTGTTAGGAACAGATTAATTCTATTTCAGTAAAAATCAGATGATTGTACGTATTGCGTTCTTCTATGTAATTATTTACAAATCTATTATATAAGTGAAATTCTTCGCTTTTTCTAGCAGAAATGAAATAATGATATGGAGCACATATATATATCTAATCGGAACTATTTTTTAGGTTTTTTCAGCCAACTGCTATTTTGCATTCGGAAGACACTTAAAAGTACCCATGATAGGAGTTTCAACTGCTCTGTTATATGATTGGATTAGTGATTCTATCGGGAATCCTGGCAATCAAGCTATTGTGCCTGGAATTTTCTCCGGCCTTCCTCAGAAAATGAATTTTTGGCAACGATTGCAAAACACATTGTCGTCTCATTTTATCAAGTATCAATTTAACTATTATGCAGCTTCTCAAAAACAGTTTGTGGATGAAAACTTCGGACCAGGATATCCGAGTATTTATGAACTATCAAGAGAACTATCTTTGCTCTTTATCAATTCTCACTTTAGTCTTAATGGAATCCAACCCTTGACTCCAGGGGTTGTTGAAGTAGGAGGACTTCACATTGATGATTCTGGAGAAAATCTGACACCGGTTAGCTTTTATTAAAATTGCTCAATCTATTGAAAATACTATCGTTACATGATTTTATTTACAGGAACTTCAAAAATGGTTGGATGAAAGTTTACATGGTTGTGTTTACGTATCGTTCGGATCGATGGTGAAAATTGAATCTTTTCCAAAAAAAACTCTGGAAGCTTTTTATGCAACATTCAAAAATATAGCACCGGTTCGTGTTCTAATGAAAATCGCAAAGAAGGAAGAATTGCCATCCGGACTTCCGAAAAATGTTAAAGTAAACCCGTGGCTTCCTCAAGTTCAAGTTTTAAGTAAGTACTAAAAGTTAAAGCAATAGTTTTTTTAATCTCTTGTAGTTTTGAATTCCCTACGAATTAAATTCAAATGTTTTAGCGGCTTAAATGAAATGCGCGTTGTTCATGCCCAATTTGAATCATAGATAGATTGACGAAACACTGATATAAAATTGTAAAAATAACTTCTACACTTGAAGAAAAATCACGAAAACTAATTTTTTCACTAATTATTCGCTAAAAAATATTTCTGTGAAATTGCCTAAGCAAGCAATTAGCAATGTTCGCTGGTTTAAAAGAATTTTAAGAGATTTTTAAGGATTTCCGTGATTTTAAATGTGAAATTTTAATGGAATCCAAGATATTTTTATAATTTTTAAAACATTTCGTAAAATTTAAAGAGATTTTAAAGGATTTTGAGGTTTGTCGTGGACTTTTGAGGGATTTCAAGGAATTTTCGTGTTTTTTAAAAGATTTTTTGGAATTTTAAAGGATCTAAATTCTATTTAAATTCTATTTAAATTCTATTTAAAATTCCTTGAAATCTTCTAAAATCGCTCGAAATCACTTTAAATATCTTAAATTCCTTTTGAACCTTTAAATGTACCTATTTTTAAATCTCTTTTGAAATTACAAAAAAAAATTGTAAACTGGTTTCAATTCTTTGAAATTAAAATCCTCTAAATTTGTTTGTATTTTGCATTCTTTTGGATTCCTTTAGAGTATTATTTTGTTTTTGTCAAATCCTTTGAGATCTTCTATAAAAATGACTTGAAAGTCCTTGAAATTTTTTAAGCGTTCCCGATTTTTTGAAATTTTCTTAAATTCCTCAAAATCCTCCAAAATTGCTTGAATTCAGTTTTCACTGAAAATTTCGAAAATCCAATTTTAACGAAAATTTTCTTAATTTCAGAGCATAAAAATGTGAAAGCCTTTGTTACTCACGGAGGCCTTATGGGAACCCTCGAATCTATTTACGCTGGCGTCCCTATGGTTGGAATCCCGCTTTTTGGCGATCAAAATATTAATATTAAGTCATACCAGATGAAAAAGATGGCCGTTTCATTAGATTACAAAAATATAACTGAAAAGGCATTTACGGATGCTATTAAGACAGTTTTAAAAGATCCTGAATTTAGGTATGTCCAGTATATTTAAAAAAAATTATATTTAATAAGCCAATATTTAAGAAATATCAATTTTAGAATATGTATTTAATTGTCAACTCGGTTTCAGGAGCAACATTGAGAGGATATCTAAAATTTATTACGACAGACCCAAAAGTCCTCAAGAAACTGCAGTTTTCTGGACCGAATATGTTATCAGAAATGGTAATGTTCTAAGATCACCAGCAATCGATTTGGCTTGGTGGCAGGTGGCATTGCTCGACGTTTATGGCTTCATATTATTCGTCATCTTACTTGCTCTTTGGATTGTTTTATTGACAATCAAAACAATCTTGAAATGCCTTTTTAGATCCAAAAAAGTTGATGAAAAAATACTTTTATCTAAAAAGAAGAAATAAGTCTCAAAGTTCAATAAAATCGTAGCAGTTGATATAATTTTGCACTCTATAACACTGTGTGACAAAAAAAAATTGCAGGCACTTTTATGGAGACCTAGCACAAGTTGTAGGTCTAGTAAAACTAAGAAAAACTGTATAGGAGAAATTTCCCATACACCCTCAAAATCTTATTTTATGGCCAAAAAAAACGTTTTTGGGTACTTTCATGTGAACAATTACTCATAACTTCCCTAATTTTTATCCGATTTACAAATTTTTTTTTTTCGTTTGAAAAGGGAAAAATAGACCTTTCAGACCCTGTTTTGCTCATTTTTTTAAAATGAAATCTGACGAGACTGTAGTTGAAAGTATTTACGATTTCTCGATTTTTTTTTCATTTCTTCAACTTTGACGATATTTTTACGATCTTATTCGAACTTAGAGATTTTTTTCAACACAATATCTTCAAAGTTAAATAAAATAAATTATAAACTGCAAACGATTGTGTTATGTACAAAATTTGCTCCTCGTTTTCAAGAAAAGATTCCATTCAGAGTATGATTCAATTCCAGATTGTTTTTTAAATCAGTGACCTGAATCAGACGATCGAATAAAAAAAAAACAATTTTCTTAAATGACGTAGTATTATTGAATGAATTGTTACTAGTCATTTTGTGTTATGTGAATAATTAACGAAAGCTCTTATAAGAAGGGAATATCAAGTGGATGTCCTGAGCCATTTTCATTTAAAAAAACCGTTTCCTAACTATTAGGATTTCCGTTTAAAAGGAACGATGCCAATTTATCAATTATAAAATAATATTTCAATTATAAATATCAATTATAAATAATATTTCTCAGGCCAAAGTTTGAAGATTTTTCATCTTCTAGTTTGGAAAATTTATTGAACTTCTGTGGAACCACGGTATGTGAATTATATTTAACCATCCATTGATTAACAATATTATAAAAAATCCACCAGATGATCCGCCACACGATCTCGTTATCGTGAAGGTAACTTTGTCTTAATTTCTTATTAATTCAAACAAAAAAAAGAAAATTACTGTTTTTTACAATTAAAATTTTTTTAAGAGGATTTTCCGAAAAAAAAAAGACAAAGATGTAGGGGAGAGCGGGGCTAGTTGGCCGAGGCACTTTTTAAAAATGCAAACAGTGTTTGTGGATCAATTTAAATACGTAATGAAATACAGAATTAGAACTCTTAGCAAGAAAAAATATAAAAACTCTATCCATCCAATTAAGAGCAAATGATAAACTATGACGACACTATTTACCGACCGTACTATTTGCCCTTATCTTAGTGTAGCTCCCTCCTTTAATTTTTTTGTAACTGCAGTCTGTTCTGCGATAAATATAAGTTAGTTCGTTAAAATGATGATAGTGAGTATCAGCTCATTACTCACATTCTAGTTTGAAAAATTCGTGCCTAAAGTACTTCTGTTACTAAATCTGAAGACTTACATTAAATAAAAGTTTGATTAATTTACAAATAAAATATATAGACATCAGTAAAGATAAATAAAATGGCTTCAGTGTCTCCTTTGATAATTTTGGCAATTATTACGATTGCTATTCACAGTGAAACAAGTGAATGTGCCAGAATATTGGGAATATTTCCTTTGCATGGTAGAAGTCATGCCATTTTAGGTGAACAATTGATGAAAATTCTTGCGAGAAAGGGCCATCAAGTGGATGTCGTCAGTCACTTTCCGTTGAAAAAACCAATTCCAAATTACACGGATTTGAGTTTAGAAGGTTCATTACAACTTTTTACAAATAATATGAGTCATAGTGTGGTAGAAAATTTTTCAAGCAGTTCTATAAAACGAGTTATGGATTTAACTGCTTTTCCTGTGTGTGAACTTCTAAAACATCCAGTCTTACAGAACATCATTAAAAATCCACCAACGAATCCACCATACGATCTGGTCATCATTGAGGTATATTTTATTTAAAATTCTTAAAATTTTTTATAATATGAATAAGTATTCTTTATAATAATAATAAGTATTCTTCAAATCAAGTTTCTTGTACCGTACATTAATTCAATATTTTTTTGGGTCTACCACAGATTTTTATTAAATATTAATCAATTGAGTAGAACCAGGAATTTTCCATTGTTCATGGATTAGATAATATAAGAGACTTATTCAAGGAAGAACTGAAGGTCAATAATTAACAATCATGAAAAAAAGAGCAATGGAATATTCCAGGTTATATTTTTTAATAACTAAATAGTTATTTAATTATAAACTTTTTTCAGTATTTTACAGCGCATTGTTATTGTGCTTTCGGTCATCTTTTGAAAGTTCCCATGATAGGTTTAACTGCATCTGTTATACTCGAATGGCACAATGAACCTCTGGGTAATCCTAGCAGTCCTGCCTTTGTGCCAGGAGGTTTAACTCGTTTTTCTACAGAAATGAATTTTTGGCAACGTTTACAAAACGTCTATTTAACGAAATCTATTGCTCATGAATTTCATGACTTGGCGAAAGAGCAACAAAAATACGTGGATGAAAACTTTGGTCCAGGTTATCCTAATATTTATGAACTCTCAAAAGGAGTAGATTTGCTGCTTGTCAATTCGCATTATAGTCTTAATGGCATCAGACCATTCACCCCAGGTGTGGTGGAAATTGGAGGATTGCACATCGAAGATAACAAAGAAGAACTTGTGCCAGTTAGTTGACAGTTATCAATATATTGATATTTATAATTGTCAGTGCCGGCTTTAGCCTATGCGGCGCCGTTGGACAAAATTTTTCATGACGCCCCCTTCAAAATAAAAAATACCAGTATTGTTTAGATTTTTTGAGATTTTCAGTGAAAAAAAGTGAATTTAAGCGATTTCAGAAGATTTCAAGGAATTTTGAAAAAATTTAACAGTTTGCAAGAGACTTTCAATAATATTTTTAAAACTTTCAAGTGATTAAAGAGATTTCAAGGATTTTAGGTGATCTCGTAGAATTTTAAAAGGTTTTAAAATATTTACAATAAATTCATAAAATTTTAAAAGACTTCAAAATAAAAATAAATGAAATTGCATAGAATTCAAAAGAATTCTGGATTGAAAACTTCCTTCGGATTAGATCGGAAAGAAACTGTTTGGTTTTGATACAAATTCTGGAATGAATCGGATTTCTTCGGAATGAATTACTTGCATATAGGCAATGTAACAAAAATATTTTTTTAGCGAATAAGTAGTAAACAAATTAGTTTCAGTGATTTTTCCTCAAGTGCAGAAGTTATTTTTACAATTTTATATCAGTGTTTCTTCGATCTATGACTCAAACTGATCATAATCAACGCGGAGTTCATTTAAGCCGCTAAAGCATTTGGATTTAATTCTATGTAAAATTAAAACTAATATAAACCCCCCCCCCCCCTAAAGGCCAGCACTGATAATGATGTAATTTTTGTGGTTATTAATGAAGTATTGCAATAGGAACTTCAAAAATGGCTGGACGAAAGTCAACATGGATGTATTTATTTTTCATTCGGCTCGATGGTAAAAATAGAATCGTTTCCTCAAGAAATTCTGCAAGTTTTTTATGCTGCATTTAAGAACATAGCACCGGTTCGTGTTTTAATGAAAATTGCAAAGAAGGAAGAATTGCCATCCGGACTCCCAAAAAATGTAAAAACATATCACTGGCTCCCACAGATACAAATTTTAAGTAAGTATTGATGTTATTTGTTTTGTTTTCCTATTCACAAAGGATTTATGAAGCAGACTCAAGATATATTATTTTTTCAGAACACAAAAACGTGAAAGCCTTTGTCACACACGGTGGCCTTCTAGGAACCCTCGAATCAATTTACTATGGAGTCCCTATGATAGGTTTTCCATTATTTGGTGACCAACATTATAACATAAGAAATTATGAAAGTAAAAAAATTGCAATTACTTTGGATTATAAAAATATAACCGAGGAAAAGTTTACCAAAGCTTTGAATGAAATTTTAAAGAATCCTGAGATAAGGTCAGTTATTCTTAGACGTAATATGTCTGGGTAATTTTGAAATTTAAATTGTCATTTTTTTCAGGAGCAACATTCAAAAAATTTCTAAACTTTATTATGATCGACCCCTAAGTCCTCAAGATACGGCTGTCTTTTGGATTGAGTATGTTATGAGACATGGAAATATTTTGAGGTCACCAGCAGCAAATTTGGCATGGTACCAAGTCGAACTTCTAGATGTTTATAGTTTCCTATTATTTATGGCTTTAATTTCCCTTTATACCATATTTTTAATAATTAAAATATTATTTAAATTTGCTTTCAAAACGAAAAAGTTAGATAAAGATGCGCTCTTATATAAGAAAGAAAAATAGCCACATCATTTGTAGAACAATAAGAATGAATTGCAAAAGTCTTTTTATGGATTTCTATAATTACATTTTTAATAGTCGGTCTCGTGAATTTATAAAAATACTGGCAATTATTTAGAACGATTTTATTAATTTCAGCAAGCAAAATTTAACGAAGGTACTGTTTATATAGAATTATTATTTGTATAGGCAAATTTAAAGGTAATACATTTATTTATCATAAAAATTCCTTTAGGATTGAACAAAATTTTAATTCTATTAATAATGCAGAAGCTTCATTACGAATAATTTGTAGGAAATATTATCTTATCTATTTATACTCTGTAAGTGCAGATATTAGAATATATTCTAATATCTTAGAAGATATAATATATTAGAATATATTAATTCAAGGCTAATATTCATCCATTTAATTTCGAATTTATGATTTCAACATTGCGTTGTAATAAAAGACGTTCTTGAAATACCAGATACAAAAAATACAATAGAAAAATGATTTCTTACCTGGTAATGGTGTGCCCGAGATTGATTCTTGCTCCATGCAGACTTGTCTTCGTTCAAAAAGGATTTTCTGCAACTCTTCCTCGTGAAAGGTTGAAGCTGCTGTATTATTTGCAGGCATCTAATTAAATGAGAAAAAGATATTATGGAAATAGTTTTACAACTCTACTCAAAATTTAAATAGTTTTAAACTTCCAGCTTGGACTAGCAATTTCGGAAGTATTCTAAAAACCAGAGACGTTGAATATTGATCACTTGAACTTTCGAAGAATTCCAGAACCCTCATTTACGTCATGAATTTTGCCTTGTCAATGATACATAACATTATTTATTTCTATACATACATACCCTTCAATATGTTAGAATCGATTTTATGTGCAATAAAATTCAAACCATTTGGCAATCTGATGATCGCATTTAGCAGTTTTATAGCTGTTAGTACATCAGGTCTAGTTTAATATCCAACATCATACGATTCAACGCTAGGGGCCTTCCATAAACCTCGGGGATTTTTTTTTTTTTGGGGGGGGTCGATGAAAGGCCACGGTAGACCACATGGGGGGAGGGGGTGTCCGAGTCCGAGCCACGAGGTTTTATACTTTTAATTATTAAATGAAAAAATAAAACGCATGGCTTACTCTTTTTTTGAGATAGCGTACTCGTTACTCTACCCG
>JAUESH010008794.1:0-16529 GCA_032275165.1 Synergus magnus
TTCCAATGCTCTAAATAAAAAATAATTATTATGACGTCATGAAATCACACTTTCTAGAAGGGTCGGTAACATGTCGGTGCAGGAATCTGTATCCAGAACCGGCTTAGCCTATCTACTTTCAACTACTTGCTTGCCATTGAAAAGGTGTTTAGATGTTTAGGTATCTTTTCCCACTGCCACACGTTAAACACAATTTGAATCCTAGTCCTCGCACTCCTAATTTAGTAAACGAAATATCTCCGTGACAATCTTTACACATCAAAAATGCTGTCAGCATTAAAAAAACACTGAGAAAGTTAATAGTAACGTACCCAGACATTGGATCTAATTATACATCGAAACACGAATCATCTGAGATTTGCAATTTTTCATCAGCTTTGCTTGTTGATTTGGTTGGATTTTGTTCACTGATAAATCTATTGTCAATGAATTTATGTTTCTTACTTCTTCCCGGATGCGTGCATGTACCTTTAGCCATGATAATAACGTTTCGATATTGCTCGCACGAAGTTTGAGCGTAACCAGCAGATGGGTCAGGCGAGCGCGCTGAGCACTCAAGTACGTGCGGTCAGGTAGTAATGTTTGGGTTAAAAAAAAAAACACTTATATTGCTCGGATATTCATAAAAATTTAATACAATATTCTGAGATGCATATACATTCGAAAAATGTAAAAAAAAAATATTTTTTTTCGAAAATGACCAAGTAGGTTACACCCTTAAGTAAAGTCTTCTTTGTATATTCTGTTACTATGACGAGTAGTTATTACCGCGCCTAATCTACGGACTTGTGGGCTGTATTATTTATAGATTTGAACCTATATTTCCCAAAAAATGGTGATCCCGACGTGATGTCGTAACGTAGGGTGGAGTCAGTTTTCAACGGATTGAACATTAAGAATTTTCTGGCCTTTCCCAGCTAGAAATATTATTGAGGCTACCAAAACTGAAGCTCAATCCAACTAGCTCAGCAAATATTTCTGGTCGATGACCTTTTTCTAAGAAAATTTCAACTGGAGAATTTTTCCTTGACTCTGGATCCAGACCTAGTGAACCTTCTTCTGGGATCATCCATACCGGTAAAATTTGTAATCTCAAAGGAACCACATTTTAGTTGAATTAATGCGGAAAAGTTTCTTTTCGAGTTTTTCTTTCGAACAGTGCTAATGTCTCTTTCTGAAAGCATGACAATTAAATAAGTTTTATGTTATTTCACGCGACGATGACAAATATCTCTAGAAAATTAAGACTCAAACCGTTAGTTCAACACGCGTAGTGTAACCTAACCTCTCTAACTTTATGTATTCACCGAATACAGTTTTTCTTTGAGCATTGTTATAAATTCCAAGTACTGTACATTATTTACATAACATAAACAAAATTTTTTTTTTAGTTTGAGATACGTGCGGGCGAGTGTACG
This sequence comes from Synergus magnus, assembly GCA_032275165.1. Classification (NCBI taxonomy): domain Eukaryota; kingdom Metazoa; phylum Arthropoda; class Insecta; order Hymenoptera; family Cynipidae; genus Synergus; species Synergus magnus. The sequence continues at coordinate 1,419 of JAUESH010008794.1, forward strand.
GATTTCCGCATCGCGGCGTTGGCTGGTCAACGTACATGATTATTTCAATACTGGTTTTGTCTAACGCATGTGTGGTGTACTTGCTCCTTCCAGTCGACGCGAATTTCACCAACATGGCAACTCAGGCCAACCAAGTGAATCTGGGAGAAGAACTCTTCAAGTTACTTAGCCAAATAAACGTGAACCCGGATGAACGCGTAGATTCTTACGATTTTCTGGCCCATTATCGCCTCGTCCCATACTTGCACAATTCGAAATTGGTAGACACTATCACGAAACTTAGTACAACTGGATTTTTAAGAGACGCGAGCATTTTTGGAATCAGCACAGTAGACCGGTCTCAACCTTCCAACCAAATTCTTCTCGATTATCCAGAAATAACCAGAGTCGCTCAGACTCCTGATACAGTGGTACGCGATGTGTTTCACCACATCCTTACCAAAGGACTTCCGATCTCTGAGCGCGCTAGACGTTTGTCACCCGACAAATTGGCAAGTGCCAAATCGATTTTCGCTCAAATGGTCAAAGATGTTATTTGTCGACCTTCCAGCAGTCCATGGGCATCGCCCATGCACATGATTCGAAAGAAGGACGGACAATGGAGAATATGTGGTGATTTTTGTCGGCTCAACGCCGTAACAATCCCCGACAAGTACCCAGTTCCGCACCTTCACGATTTTTCAGCGAATCTACACGGAAAAACCGTATTTTCCAAGCTCGACTTAGCAATGGCTTACTATCAAATCCCGATCGCACCCGAAGACATCCCTAAAACTGCCGTAATCACACCATTCGGATTATACGAATATACCAAGATGACTTTCGGTTTACGCAACGCCGGACAGTCCTTCCAAAGGTACATATTTCATGCATTAGGAGATCTCGATATTGTTTTCGTTTATATCGACGATATACTTGCCTCCGCGAACGACGAGGAGCACACTGAGCACCTTAAAATCGTTTTCCAGCGGCTGAAGGATTTCTCGCTTCGCCTTAACCCAGTCAAATGCCTATTTGGCAGGTCTGAATTGAAATTCCTGGGTCACCTGATCAATAAAAACGGTTTTCGACCGACTCCTGAGAAGGTACGAGCTATTGTGAATTTTCCGAAGCCACGCACAGTGTCGAACTACGCAGGTTCCTCGGGGTAATAAATTTCTACCGACGTAGCCTACACCATGCTGCTGATCTTCAGGCACCTTTTCATGGGTATTTGGGCAAATCGCGAAAGAATGATAAACGAGAGATCCTCTGGACTCAGGAGGCAGAAGAGGCGTTCCAAAAGATCAAACAGGATCTTGCTAACGCAACCCTTCTTGCTCACCCTGCAGTCGATGCCGAGACACGTCTCGTTACTGACGCATCTGACACCGGTATGGGAGCCTCTCTGGAACAACGTCTTTCGGACTCATGGAAACCTTTAGCTTTCTTCTCTAGAAAATTTACATCCACACAACGTACTTACAGCGCGTACGACCGAGAACTCACTGCAGTTTACGAGTCTATTAAGTACTTCAGGCACTTTCTTGAAGGTCAAAGCTTTAAAGTTGTCACTGACCACAAGTCTGATTGTTCACTGAACTTTAGAAAAATACAGTGGGATTCTCGTCGTTATTCTCTTTATTGTGATTTAACAGGCGAATACCTTCGCCCATATATTCCCGCATCTATTAAAGAGGGAATATTTAAACTGTTTCACAGTCAAGGTCACCCAGGTCCTAAGGTCAAAGATCGCGTTATTCGTCAGCGTTACGTCTGGCCTAATATGCATCGCGACATCACAAAGTGGTGTAAGGCATGTTCAAACTGTCAAAAATCGAAAATTTCACGACATAATCATCTCGAGCCTGCGCAATTTGAGGCGCCGGACGGGAGGTTCAGGCATGTCCACATTGTAGGCCCACTACCTGTAAGCAATGGTTACAGGTATCTCTTGACCATGATAGACCGACTTTCGAGGTGGCCGGAGGCCGTTCCCCTCGAGAACATCGAAGCTCTAACGGTTTACCGAGCCTTCGTGGATCACTGGATCTCGCGTTTCGGGACTCTTGAAACTTTAACCACCGATCAGTGTAGCCTGTTCGAGTCGCAATTATTCACAGCGTTACAACAGCTTACTGGTTGTCAACGAAATCGAACCACGGCCTACCATCCAGCTTCTAAAGGGATGATCGAACGCTGGCACCGTAGCCTTAAAGCTGCAATCATGTGCCATGACAACCCTAACTGGACACAAACTTTATCAACGGTTTTACTCGGCCTCAGAACAAACGTCATGGACATCGGTTCATCTCCGGCCGAATTCCTTTACGGTACAACTTTACGTATCCCTGGGGAGTTTGTCATCCCAGACAGTTTCACTCCGAACTGTCAAATCTTTTTGGAAGAATTTCGAGAGCACATGCGATTGATAAAGCCAGTACCGGTCGGTCATCACCACAAAAATCGAGCATTTCTACACAAAGATTTCGGATTTTGTACACACGTTTTCCTACGAGTAGGTACAGGAAAAAAGTCGCTTGAACGCCCGTACACTTGTCCTCACAAAGTCAAAAATCGCATTTCCGACCGAGTTTTTGAAATCGACATTAATGGATCTTCACGCAGTGTATCTGTTGAAATCATCAAACCTGCGCATATCCTGCGTGACGATTTTGTTACTCCTGTTTTGATTACTGTCGATAATGCTAAATCAAAGACTTTCTCATATTTAAGTGCTACAACTTTAGATAAGGTAACGAAAATAGTTCCTACTACTTTAAGCAACACAACGAATGTTGTTTCACCACTTAAAACCTATTCGCGTAAAAAGAAAGTGTCCTTCGTAAACGTTAATTTGTAAGTTATTACTCGGGATAACCCCAAGAATAATTTCTAGTCGTTGGCTGAAACATGTAATTTACGCATAAAAAAGTATTATTCAGACTTATCAAAATATTATGTAACGACGTTATTTTCTCATATCCAAGTATTAGTTAGTGTTACCAAAAGTGTTTTGTAAAGACGCTATTTGTGCATACCAAAATATTTATTAGATTTAAGAAAAAAACTTTGTAACGACATTATTTAGTCTTTTTAGAGAAAGATTTTCTTCTATATTTTGTTGTAAGTTGTTCGTTGTAAGTGTTTTGTAACGACGCTATTTGCGCATACCAAAGTATTAATTAGATTTATGAAAAAAACTTCGTAACGATATTATTTAGTCTTTTTAGAGAAAGATTTTCTTCTATATTTCGTTGTAAGTTGGATAATTTATGTTTTTCATTACGACGGACATCGTCATTCGGGGGGGAGTATGTGGGGATAGTCCATACTTACCCAACCTTGCATATACGACTCTTGCATTAAAATTCGTCATCGAGTTTCCACTCTATGTTAAGCGACGAATTTAGTCATTGGGTTTCCTCTGTAAAAAATATCTTTTTCTGTTCTTGCACTCCGATGGGCAGACAGACAGAGAATAGCGATCTTCGATTTCGTGCACATCTAGGCACATGTCGTACGAGCAATGTATCGACCTTAAATAAAGTATTCTTTGTATATTCTGTTACTATGATGGAGCTGCTCCTCGGTGAACTGACGAAATGTGCTGTCGCGCGCTATTTTATACCCTTGCGACCGGTAGACGGGAAGAGGGAGAATGGTAGGGATAGCGAACTCCCGCCTCGAAGCGCGTAGATCAATGACGCGCGATGTACAGTAAGCATATGTAATGAGCAGGTACAGTACTGCTCGTTACACTGTGAATAGTATGTCAAGATTAAATTTAATTCTTGATATGTAACATATAACTTATTTCAAGGTGAATATTAGATATGATGTAAGTATTACTATTATATAAATATTAGCTATTAAATAATTAGTTATTGTTAAAATGTCTATACGTGTAATTGTAGTGATTAAAAATTAATGTTATACCTGATGCGTTTATATTCTAGATCAATATCATTATCGTGTGCCATACATACCCCTACAGGTTCGTCATCTGTCAATCTGCCGTCATCATCAGCATCATCTTCTATTGGCTCAGCTTGGAACTCATTGAAAGGTTTCTCAAAATCTAATTGAGAATGTTCCGAAGTTTCCACTGTATGAAATTGAAAAATGCAGTCCAATAATATTTTTCTAATTACTTCCTTTATTTATACTTCTTCTGTGATGACAGGCGTGTCTGCCAAATACATCGTTTGAAATGTTGCTATTAAAAGATTTATGACATTTAACGGATTTATAATCATATTGATTTTTTACTGTACTATACACTTGTGCATTCTGTAATCACTGTCGCAATTATACTGATGGATACTGGTAAAATTTTTGCAATGCAGCCTGCGTCACACAGCGTTTACAAAAATAGTAATCGTATCAACAACATTTTGAAACACTAAAAATACACTGATGACATCATTGGGGATTTGATGAATTCTTTTATGTTACCATCAATTTCTAGATTAGCAAATTACTAAAAGTTTAGGCATCATTAGTAGAAAATGTAAACTCAGCAGAGAATAATTTTACCCATTACCCATTATAAGGGTGCAAAATAAAAGTTGCATTATCTGTCAAATATGTTTTGATGTACACATAATTACTGCCAAGTTTCATTCAAATTAGTCGGCTATAAGTGCTTAAAATAATAAAAATATAATTTTTGAGCGAAACTTCAGGGGCTTATTTTACCCCTTAAAACTCATTTTGGCAGATAAGAGAAAACACGTGTCTCTTAGTTTTTGATGCTCTATCACATATTTAAAGGAGTAAAAATCGGTGAAACACATTCTCATCACACGTCGCACTTCGCGTAAGGCAGCACTAATTTACTTAAGGTTCTATCGACCTTAAGGAACACATTCTCATCAGGGCGCTCGCGCTTTGCGCTCGATATTTGATTTAAACCTCATTCAAACCTCGCGCTTCGCGCTCGGCTCTGTTTAACACTATTTTTCACGATTAAAATGAAAACTACTTATGCTATCAAAAAATGGTCCATGGAGAATTTGTAGATCTTTTTAAGACTAATAATTATGTTTCTTATTGTTTCTCTGTATCTCGTGTTATTTGGCTCAAAATTTGAATTTTCGAATTTTCCAAAAAATTCAAAAAATGATTATGACAGTCCTGTAGGGTGTTCAAAAAACAAAATTTTTCATATCGTGCGTTATTTGGCTTTAAATTTTAATTTCCGTTTATTTTTTAAAATTTTCGAAATGTTATAAGTCCGACAATTTTTTTTAATCGAAAAAAGTCATAAGGATAAGTTGTTCGACTTTTTGTGTGATACTAAGATCCGTACATAGAATTTGTAAATTTAACAAAAAATTGATTTCAAAAATTTTCAAAATGCTCCAAATTTTTTAATTTTCATCCAAAATGGCTGGCTAATGAACGTGACCTTGATTTTAGGACACTAAAAGAGTATACTAAAGGCCAATCCAATCGGTCAATTCTTTCGAAAGTTATTGTGCGCACAAACTAAAAATCTACAGACACACACACACACATTCATAAAAACATGTTTTTCGGTTTCAGGGGGTCACAAAACGTGGACATTTGACAAAAAAAAAGGGGGGTCAAATTTTGCATAAATATAATACATTCTCTGATGAGAATGTAAAAAATCGGAGGCGGCACCTAAAAAACATTCCTTGTTAGTCTGATTTTTAAACTCTTTTTCCTACCGTTTTTGGTATTCCGTCGATTCGTCAGTGGTTTGTATGTTACGGAATCAAACTCTCCAGGTAAAAAGATTGTTCTGCCGAAAAGGAGATTATTCGGTGTGACTCCAGTTGCTGCGTTTTTGCGTCGACGACCACTGAAAAGGTGCGTTGAGATATGGATGTCCCAAGTACGTTGGTTGTTCTCGTTGAGGCGAAGACCCAAACCTTTCTTCACTTCTTGGTTCCTTCTCTCTGTGGGATTGGCACGTGAATGGTACACTGGCGCAGTCCACAAATCGCACTCCCATTTTTGAGCGGATGTAGCTCAAACATGACCGGTGAACTGTGGTCCGTTGTCACTGAGGAGACGTCTCAAATATCCGAAACGTGACAAAACTTGATCCTCGAGTAATTTAGCCGCATGTGGTGCATTACAAACTGGCATGAGGAAAGCTTCCACCCATCTCGTGAAAATGTCTATAACCACCATGATGTGCATGTTTCCTTCGTTCGATTTCGGATATGGTTCCATAAAATCCTCCGCAACCGAGTCCCATGCGCTTCGGGCGGGTCGTGGTCGCTGGGGAGTTGGCTGCTGTCCATGTGTAGGTTTACAGCAGATACACAAATGGCATCCCGTGACGTAGCTTCGGATTTCCCGATTTATGCCTTTCCAGAAGAAAAACTCGCGTACCGAACGGATAGTTTCGTCGGCCCCTGGATGTCCAGAGCGGTGTATCATGGAACTCATATATAATACGCTCACGGAGAGTGACAGGCACTTGGATTCGCCCTTCATCGCCCGAGTCATCGCGATGCCAAAAACCGTTCTTATCGAGTTTGTTAGAAAAAAGGAATTTTTCTTCCTCTCGATTCGCTGGACCATGTTCATGGATTTTACGCTATCGCATCGCGTCGCAGTTAATTGTAAGATCCAACTGCTGCGCATCGATAATTTCGTCCAATAAGCAAGGAATGTTTAAGACACTGAGAACTGGTACTGTATTGCAGTGATTTTCGGAAGTCACTGAATGCGTGAGTGGTAGCATTCTTGCTAAATCGGGTTCGCTAGGGGATAAAATATCTGGATTTGATCGGGAGAGAGCGTCAGGTAATTCGTTGTACTTACGGCAGACGTGTTCCATATCGAAAGAAAATTAACTCAAAAGCAAATACCACCGTGTTAGCTTGGCTCGCGTGTCTTTTTAATTTTTTAACCAAGTCAAGGTTTTACTGTCTGTACGTAGCGTGAAGGGATGATCCTCTAGATATGGTCGGAAGTACCTAATTGCCCAGATTATAGCCAAACATTCCTGATCGTTACTGTGGTATTTCGTTCCGGCCGGAGAAAATTTAGCACTCGCGTACGAAATAACGTTTCGCTTACCGTCAGGAGTTTCTTGCATTAAAACCGCACCCATCCCCCTCGCACTGGCGTCGGTTTGTAAGACGCAACGCAAGGTTCGGTCCGGACGACTCAATGAAAAAGGGTTGGTGAACGCAATTTTACTTCTTTAAAAGCGGGCAGTTTATCGGGGGTTATTTTAAATACTTTTTTTGGGAGAGCATATCCGTCAGAGGTGCGAAAATGTGTGAGGAATTGGGGATTTACTCCTTAATCCAGTTATACGTTCCGATAAAGATTATAATTCGCGGCGAGTACGTGGAAATGTAGCGTTAAGAATCGTTTCAATGTGCACGGGTTGAGCTGCGTTGCCGTCGGTGCTGATTAAGTGACCGAATTAGGGGAACAAGTTTCGGCTGAAGTGAAACCGCGAAGGCGAAAGCGTAAGATCGTATATATCGAGATGTTACAAAAAAAAAAGGGCGATATGTACAAGATGCTCTTCCTAACTTCGCGATGAAATAATAATATCGTCTGAGTATGCAAAAACGAAATTTCCTCATTGTTCGGCTATAACATAACGCATTTTTTTGGATGTTTAAATGAATAAACAAGGTCTTGAAGAAACTGTACTTTATTGAAAGACTTAAAGATTAAAAGTTTGACAAATAATACGTCAAAAGTACAATCGTTCGGTTGACGAAACGATCACGACTGACACTCGTAGTAAGGACTTTAACGCTTACAGGCTAAGTGCAATAAAAAAAAGGGTCATTCTCAGGTCAAGAAGTTGTGCGGGCGAGAAGGACTGCATCAGGAAATCATCTGCAGACGGTCGTAGTATATTGCTCATTCATATACACAGATAAACATACAAATTTATTATTATAGGATTTTAGCTGAAAATCCAACAGCATTAAATTTTGAAAGCTTGCCAGAGCCCTTTTTAAACCAAATGGCATAAGTCTAAATTGAAATAAAGCGCCCCCGGAAGTCGAGAAAGCTGTAAATTTCCTGTATTCGCGAGAGATAGGAATTTTCCGGTATCCGTTTTTGAGATCTAAAAGCGAGAAAACCCTAGCGCCCCCGAGATCTTTGATAGTTTCGTGTATTCTGAGGAGACACTGAGGAATGTATAACTACTAGGTATAACTAGGTTATTCCAAGGAAGGAAATGGGATAAGGGCAGCCGGAATGCCGAGAGAGAATACGAAAAACTTAGTCGGGCGCAGCCCTGTCCGACAGGCATGAAAATGGCCGTAAATATATACTTCCACTTGGAACTAATCCGCTAGAGGCGCAGCTGCGCTTCGGCCCTGTTTTTACATTGTATCAAATGGAATAGAAATACAAAAGTGCCGAAAAAAGTTTAAATTTATAAATAAATTGTTATTTCTTTTGCGTCAGTGTAAAAAGTGACATAAACTTTGTGTGGGAAAAAATGCCTCGTTACAAAGGTCATAGGTGTATAGTGCCAAACTGCAATTCGGGATATAATTCCTGTGAAGAAAAAGTTCACCGATTTTCGGTTCCTTTTGAACAGGAATATTTAATAAAGTGGAAAAAAGCAATTCCTAGAAAGGATTTTATTTTAAAAAGCGGAATGAGTGTTTGTCACAAGCATTTCTTACCTGAGGATATTGTTTGGACACGTGAGGTTAAAGATCCTGATGGAAATGTCATGGCATCGGTACGTATATAATATTGTTTACATTGATTACATGTTTTAAATAACTATAGAAATCCTATATAAGTATATCATATAGATTATTGCACAATTAATTATTAAAATTTGAAAAATTTTTTTATAAATTTATTGATTATAGAAATTTGTAGTATATAATTAATTTATGTTAATATCAATTAGAAGAAAATCTAGCTAGGAACTTTTGGAGCAAAGTGTTAGTAAAATGTGAAAGAAGATTTCAAATTTTAGATATTCATTATTAATATTAATAAATTAAATAATTATAAATCATTTATTAATAGATAATAATTTTAAATATAAAATATCACTTTATATTTACAGTATATTTTTTTTAATAGGAAGATTTGAAGAACCCTTATTTGAAAAAAGGTGTTGTACCATCGCAGTTTCCAAATTGTCCTTCGTATTTATCCCAGAGTAAAAGAAAACGAAAGTCTCCTAAAAAGAGGAGTTCTAACGGTTCTAATTTAAAGAAAAAGAAATGCGAGGAAGAATCGAATGATAAGGATTCAAATTTAAATTCCGAAGATGTAATAATGCCACCCATAGAAGGTGAAAATTCAGTTTCAGAGTCGGCTAGGCGAATTGATTTATTTAATTCATTATTTCAAGAACAAGAGAGCATTGAAATTCCAACATCATGGTGCCGTCGACAAACTGGATCTGAGATTTCTTGCATTGAATTTACTCATTCCATTTCCCGAATGGTTAAGGGCAAAATAAAGTTTTTGACTGCAAAACAAATTATTATGTCCAACGATATGCAAATCAGTGCAGAAGTGGCTGGTATGCCCTTATCAGTCGAAAAACTTGGCTGCATTACAACATACGTCTCCTCTGTTCAAGAGTTAGAGAAAATTATTAAAAATTTTAATAATTTAAAAGTATGTTCAGGGTGTGCATCTCCTAACTCGGTAAGAAATGTCGAAAATTCTTTCACAATTCGAGACACTTCAGGATATTTACGACACTTAAAATGCAGCTTAATTATTGAAAATGACAGCAAACGCTCGTGCTGTAAAATTTGCAAGAAAGGCAAGAAAACTCTCGCACAAAAAACAATGAGACTTCAAAAAATGACGGAACATAAACGTCTTGTTCTGAATATGAGTCCTGAAAAAAAAGAGAAATTGAAAGTCCTAAGAAGCCGGCTATATGACTCCAACAGAAAAAGAGGTCAGTATGAGAGATTATACCATCACTACAAGACTAGCTTGCAAAAAAATCAAGAAGAAATGGTATCTTTGGAAGCGGAAAGCCTTAACAACAAGCTTTCAGAAAACAATATTACCAAGAATGAGCGCACAGTCATTAATGAAATAATTGCTGCATCAAAAATCACCAACTCCAAACGACGAAGATATTCCGAAGAGTGGATCGTTTTGTGTCTGCTGTTTCACATGCGGTCTCCAGTAGCTTATCGCCTTTTAAGGGATAATAATATTCTACCATTACCCACGAGAAGTACTATTAGCAGGTAATATACGTGTAATATATTTATAAATATATGCAAATGATTTCTAAATACGCTTTTAATAATATAAATAAAATATTACATAATTTATATTCTGTTGAAAAATAGGTATTTATCTTTGATGGATACACCTTGCGGGTTTGATGATTCATTCTTCAAATTATTTGGAGAAAGATTGTCGCAGCTGCCGGAAATGTTACGTCATGGAACATTATTGTTGGATGAAATGGGAACCCGGAAAAATGTTCGCTTGGACCCTCAAAAGATGCAACTGTTGGGATTGACCGATTATGGCGACAAGGATTTGAATGAATCTGTGAATGTAAACAATAAGGCCGATCACGGATTGGTTCTTATGTTTCATTCTTTAATGAAATCCTTCTCTCAACCCATCGCAGTATTTGTATCAACGGGACCTGTAAATGGAGTGACTCTGGCGAAATTAATTATTCAAGCCATTTGCTTATTAGAGAAGGCTGGCGCTAAGATACACGGAGTTGTATCAGACGGAGCAGCAACTAATAGAAAGTTTTGGTCTCTTTTTGGAGTAAGTGGTGAACTGGACAACGTTCAGTGCTCGTTTCCTCATCCATCCGAGGAAGGACGTGCTGTTTATGTTTTTGCTGATATCGTGCATTTGATTAAAAACATAAGAAATCGTTTGCACGGCAAGCAGAAATTACGAGTATGTATGGAAATTATATAGATATTGAATACTTAAATCCAGTATGTTTTATATATATATATATATAATTTTATCTGTTTGTTACAGGTTAATCCAGATGAACACGAGATCCAATGGGACTACTTCCGAAGGTTGTTCAATGTGGACAAAAACCATGGAACCGGCAAATGGTGTCCAGATCTTACCGAAGATCACATTGAGCCAAATAGCATGCTCAAAATGCGAGTTAGCCTTGCAGTGCAGGTAATTATTTATTTTATGCGAAAATGAATTAATTTTTATTTTTCTATTCTATTAATATTTCTAATATATTATTTTCTTTCAGATTTTTAGTTCAAAAATGGCAAGAGGTCTTTTGAATGGTCTGAAGACATATCCAGAGATTTTCCAGGGTTGCGAAACAACGTCAGAATTTTGCCAGAAAATAAATGACTTGTTCGATATATTAAACAAAACGGACCCGCAGACAGGTCTTCAACTTGGTTCTCAAGACTATAATGTAAGAATATTAGTTTTCTCATTGTTAAAGAAAAATTAAATTAATGTCTCTTTTCTTATAGTTTTTGCAGGAATTTTTGAGCTGGTTGAATACTTGGGAAAGACGAGTATTCAATAAGGAATTAGATCGGGATGAGTGCTTAACGGAAAACTCCACTACTGGACTGAGAGTTACAATTAATTCGACAATTGAATTGTCTAAACTTCTGTTACAGAAGTATGAATTTCCATACGTTCTGACGGGACGTATTAATCAGGATCCTCTCGAGGTATATAGATCTCTTATTTCTTACTTTTTAAGAAACTAATGCTGTTTTAATTTCTCCACAGGACTTTTAATAGGGAAAAGCAGACTTTAAACAAAAAAAAAAACTAACCTACGAACTTTTTTCAGATATTATGATCTGTTTACAGTTTTGGACCTCTTTCTATATGACTTTTCAAGGCGCGCAGTGTTTGACTTTGACTTTGGCAAAGAGGCAAATCGTGAATGGATTTAAATTATTTGTTTTGCTGCTTCTACACAAAAAGATCAATCATCAGGAGGCTTTATAATGGAAATCTTTTTATTGTTCCGCCTTTTTTCGCCGGAAAGGAAAAAACATTGAGGAATTGTGTTTGTGCGTGAATGTTGAAGTTGGTTTCATTGTTTTTTCGGCATCGACGTGGAGGACTTCTGTCATGGATCGTGGATAGAAATCTTTTTCCCTGGGTTTTGAAATTTTTCCGCTATGATAATTTTTCCACATTTTTCGATAGGCTTCATTGATGAGAAAGTGTGTGTATCATTATGTTTAGTTAATTACGCTTTGTGCTACCTTTTTTTTCGCTTTAAAAAAAAATTGCGCTTTCTTGCATATTTTAATACATTTCTTGTATGAATGTTCACATTTAATTATTGTATTTATTTAACCTGTTTCCATAAGAGCTATTTTGGAATCAAAAAATATATTCTTTATTTTTATGCAAAATCAGAAACTTGTTTGAAAAAGACAAATCGACTATAGGAAGCTTGGAACGTTTTCAACTTTTGTGTTTAAAAACAAAATTATTTCTTGATTCTAAGCTCAAACGCATCCTTTTTAATTATTCTTCTTTCTTCCCTTTAGGCAAATTTAAAACCTTATGCAACTTTTTAAATTAATTTACTCTTTTACTATTTTCCTTTAGCGATTTTTTGGTACCATTCGATCTGCAGGTGGTACTAATGACCATCCATGCACTCCTACATTCCTTCAACTGTACAAGATTTTATCAGTCTACAGTATATTGAAACCACCTAAATTAGGAAATTGTAGTACAAACTCCACAATCGATCTTCCTCAACCGTTAATAACAATTTCTAAGTTAAAAGAGCTTTACAAGTCTGATAAAAAAGGTGCAATTCAGGAAATTAAAGATAAACTTAAGATTGTTATTGAAGATGAGGATTCAGATTTTAATGATTTTGTGCATGCTATTGATCATGATTACAACTCTCAAGAAGTAATAGACTGGTTGCTGTTTTACACAACAGAAAAAGTTTGCAGGTATATTAGAGAGAAAGAAAAGTGTTCAGTTTGCTTGAGTACTTTTTTGACAACGTCCACAATTTCAACAGACACTTTATTTTTTTCCTCGAATCAATTACCTCGCAGTTATGAAACTTTAATTTCCCCGTCAAATCAACTTATACATCCAAATCGAAAGATGTATAATTTGGTACTGGAAATTGAATATCTCTTCAGAAAATATCGCGATAGTCGTCACTGTTTTGACCTTATTATAAAAGAGTTGACCTCTGAAGAAGTAAAGATTCAGTTCCCATATAAGGAACATGTTGACAATGCAAAAGACATTTTGTCTTGCATTATTATAACTTACTTGCAAATTCGGATGAGAGAATTTGCTAAACAAGAAATGGCTTTTATAAGAAAAGAAAGAAAATTGAAGAAAAAAGCAGCAAAGCTTTGCTCAACTTAAGCAATTGAACAATTTGCTTATCTCTCTAAAATATCTCTTATTAAACTGAACAATTTTAATCCAAAGCAAGTCAAGTTAATTCTACTAAAAATAAACACATTTCATTTTACAACGCTTTCAATTTAAAGCAATGCCGTTTTTAATTACTTTTGAAATCATTTTAATTCATTTTAATACACAACACGTATTACTGAGGTCACAGATTTAACTGAAATCTAAATTTATTACTTATTCAAGAAATATATTATTCTTTAAAATCGTGATTTTGTTTAATATATAATAATTCGTGTAATTTATTGTGACGACAAATTACTTTACTGTGATGTGATTTACATAATTACTGCTATTTTTAATTGTTATTTAGCATAATTAAATAACTTCTTAGGTAATTAAAAATTTTGAATAACTAGTTATTAACTATAAAATGTACTAAATCGCTGTGATTCTTAAATGTGATATATAGTATATTCTTCAATAATGTGCTTTTATTTAAGAAGTAAAGTGCGGATAATTTATTATATTTATATGTACATAAATTTAATTCGTTGTAAAAAATAAATAAACATGCAAAAAACGTTTATAATATTTTAAAATTTTCATAGTTTATTTTCTTCGTATCAGTCCTCTCAAACCGTTACAATGTATTAAATTACTGTGTTGGAGAAATAAATTACTTTAAAAACTGGTATTTAAGGTAAGTATTTTTCTTAATTATTTTTTTTACAATTATTAATATCAATTTTTGAAATTTAAATCTCTATATGCATTATATAATGGTTTTTCATTTTCCTCTTATATTTTTATGATTTTTTTTATGTTTGCTTTTTTACTGTAAGTAATTATTATTTTTAAGTCAACAAAATATTATTTTCACGATTTTTAACCATTAAATAATTTTATTTTTAATTATTTACATCATCATCCCATATAAGATAATGTAAAAACAGGGCCGAAGCGCAGCTGCGCCTCTAGCGGATTAGATACAAGTGGAAGTATATCTTTGCAGAAGATTTTCGGCTTAAAACTGAGCTGTCGGACAGGGCTGGTGCTCAGTATTAGGACTTGCGAGTTCTCTGAAGTCCACGCCGCCGTATTTAATACGTCATAATACGCGCGAGAATTCAAAATTGATTTAACAAATAATATCCTTTTATTTTAATATTTGTCACTCGTTTTCGCTCTCTCTTCCTAGAAAAAAAATAGAAATTCTTGAGAAATAAGAATTGGAATCTTTCCCACGGAGCGTCCGGGAAATTCCAATGTTAATAAATCTTTAAGGGTCGAAAATAAAATAGAACCGTAGAAAATTATTATACTCTGTCAAGTCACGTTTTAAACATAAAACAAACATCTGCGAAAAGGATACTCGAGAGTTTTGAACCAGACCACCAGGAAATCATAAACCCTAAACCCTCGAACTTTTCCAAATAACAAACGAATAGAAATTCTTTCAACTAAAAGAAATTGTCTCTGGTTTTCTTCAGGATTCTGTCCTTGCCTTTTTATAGCTTTTCCAAAGAATTGCTCTATGTACGGGAAACACTTCAATTGCCGCCACACATGTTTTGGCTTAACTCGCCGAGGTCCGGAGTTTACGACTGGGACCTTTCGGCTATAAAAAAAGGGTCTTGTTTCAAGCCTCTCTGGTATCCTTAGGAATCGGAAGAAAACTGTCATCGCTCAACTTTCCCTCCCTTGCGAACTCAAGGGCGTGACTTGCGATCTTAGAAAATAGTTTTAAGGACTACGATCGGCTAAGCGGGGGTGGACCACTACCCCTTC